>ML219010.1:3970-24723 GCA_004785975.1 Popillia japonica | reverse complement strand
TGTACTACTTTTATTAGAGACCAAACTATGTATGTGTATCACGTCTATTGGAGGATTTAGGAGGTATTGGCTTTTTGAAAGTTGTCAAGGAAAGAAGCTTTTACTTGAGGTTGTACTTATGATCCTTATGTTATCAGGCTTTTGGATACCATCCCAAGAAGGACGGTCCACAGAAATAGTGTTAAATCTTCATATTCAAGAATAATAAAAAATTTCGACAAGGATTTCCTATGTGTAGATCGTCAGGGATTGACAATCTTTTTCAATTTTTGGGGGAAACAGATTTTGCCCAATAAATTGCAGATAATAAGAAAAAGATTTCAATAATGTTTTTGTAGACACAAAGGTATATTTCAAGGAGGTATTGGGGTACCAAACTGATCTGGGTTTATAGACATCATAGAACATCTTATAGGAGATGCCAGCAAAGGAGGTATAAAGTATAAGGGTTCCTATGCCAATGCCAAAAGTTTTGACAAATCTGAAAACTTGTTTTACTAACATGGACAGGTAAGCAAATGTGAAATGCTGAAAAACTATGGGTATTAATCTAGATGAAAAGGCTATGGTTAGGAGTATAAATAGACTGGAAGTGGTTATAGATGTCTTCACTGGTCACTGATGCAAATTTAATAAGCACATTGGATGAATTTTTGGAACTCTACCAAATGAGGAAATGCTCTAAAAGGCAATCTGTGGAAGCACTGCATAACCACCACCAGAAGAAATTTTTGCGCACTTCCTTGCTGGTTGCCCAGCAGTGAGGAGTCAAAAAGGAAGATTTACTTGGGGGCAATTGGTTGAACGAATTCAAAATTAGATGGTTGATGGTAATCATCTTACCATCGAATACAACACGATAACTACACAATTATATTGAATAATATTTGACATTTAAATGTCATCCTGTCAATTTTAGACGTTTCAATATTAATATTTGACAGCTAAACGTCAATCTTTCTAGTACGATTGCTAGTTTCTCAGAAACCTCATATTCATGACCTAGAACATTAACACAATATCCCTTTTTACCAAAAAATGAGTTGGCGCCAGATTTCCTGAAAAATGCTTTCAAGTTGTTATAAGTGCGCCTTCAATGAAAAGTGTTATCTGACCTTTTTCGCTACGTCAACTACTGTTTGTCTCCACAACATACACTGAAATTAAAAACCGAAAGATAGATGAACACGCACGATAAAATATTGTTTCGAAACAGATTTTATCGCCGACTTTAAATTTATTGTTTCTTATTTTGCGTCTCTGTCAATGCTGAGACGTACGTGTATTACACACAGGCATGTTTCCTGTAATAATCTAATACGTACTTATCATGGACGTACATATATTCCGCATTAGTTCGATTTGCTACAGTTATGTAGTTGTACCTACACAGTTTGACAAAACAATTCATCGATAGGAATCTTCAACATTGGCCAAATATGCCAATATGTTCGTTTTCTCCGAATCCGCTTACAATACAATGAACTCCTATCGTATCTGACGCCGGTGAGGAATTTTATCGATTTAGTAACATAAAATCTGATGTAATCATTCATAGTATGCTTACCCCCTGAGTCTTGGCAGTGGAAATTTGGATCTAGGCCTTTGCTGCACATCTTCGTAATTTTCTCAACTTGCCCGTTCGTCACGTAATCTAAAAACCGCCTTAAGTTCGCTCTTGTATGTAGACTCTTTAGTTGTTTCTCGTCCAGGCTGAGCATCTTATACACTCTCCGTTTGTATTTTAACTGCAACAAACAAAAAAATGAAAAAAAACATTAAAGATGCAACATTTTATGGTGTACAGATACCTACGACTATATTAGAATAAAATTAAGGATGCTTAAACGAATACTCAATATCGTATTACATAAATTACAATCCCAAACGACTTAATTCATTTTATCGTCTCGAGTATAGTACATTACGTTTTCTAATAAGGATCCATTATAATCTAATCTTATCCTAGGATGCATACAATGAACTCATGTTTATGTATGATCTCTACCGTAGAGCTTTGTTTTAAAATCATTCTCTATCACGTTCATTCAGACTAGTTACACGTATGCATGTATGTGTTTACAAGCAAACCACATCCGTTATTTAACCATATATTTACAAACGCGGGTTAATTTACGCCGTGGAGCCTGAATTAAATCTATCTTACTGGGTGTGTGAAGTTACACAGTTAGTTTTCTTATATATGGGTGTATCGGTGATTAGAATACAATACATTTAGCATTAATGTGCTTCGTTTAGAATCACGTTTTACATTATTTCTGCGGTGTAATGGATAGGTTCTCAAGCTGCTCAATGTTTTTACAGGTTTAACAACTTCCTTGATTATTTTTTTTTAACTATCATTAGTGAAAATTGCTTTATTCTTCATTCTTTTTGTTTACAAATCTGTTCGATGTGTTTATTACACTCGTTCGAGAGTAAGAGTTAAGTATGCTATTAGAGAAGAAAAATATCTCTTCTTTCTACCATCCTAAAACTTGAATACAACGTTATAGCAGATATAACATCAGAAATGTTAATTAGGCTAATAGATGTTGACATTTAAATGTCATTCTGTCAAATTTTGACGTTCCAATATGGAATCCGCCCATATTTGACATTTAAACGTCAAACTTGTCAGTACGTACAGTATGTCAGAAATTGAAACGTCAAATTTATCCATATTTAACAATTCAAGTTTGTTTAGGATCCTACTGGCAATTCTTACCAAGCGGACGCACCCTGCCGGCTCATTTGTGAAGCTTTCTAAACGACAATAACAAAAACAATGTGCTTATTGGGGTTATGGTTTGAATCCATAAATTATTGATATTAAGCCAGAAGCCTTATCTAAAAATTTCTTACAGAAAAAGTCTAATAAGTTTTGTTGTGCAATTCGTGGCGTAAGCGTAGGTACGCCTAAAATTAGTTTCCATGTATGTCCTAACCTCAAACAAAAAGTTCAAATTCTAGACGATTTAGAGCAAAAGCAAATTGTTCATACTTAGAAGAAAAGAGTGGACAAGGAAATTAAAATGGATTTTAAGTAATGATAAATTCTAATTATTGTAACACACACTGAAAATAAAAATCATTACATAATCTACAGACATTATTTATTTATTTCACATATATTATTTAACATATGGTTAAAATATTTTTCTTTGACATTAAATAAAATATTTTCGATAAAATCATAATTATATTTTTCCTCAATAATAATACTTTTATCAAATGCAAAATAAATGACAAAATAGCATTTGTTTAAATTCAACAAAGCCATATCCAATATTGAATTTGGCAGTAATAGCTGTGCTTTTTCTTTAGAATGTATGTTTTATTAATATTGTTAAAAATTAAATATTTTAAATAATTTAGAGCTTTAGAGCTAATTCCGATATTTGAACTTCCATACATTCTGTAAATTTATTTCGAGAGCATTATTCTCCTGAGCTAATCCATGTTTCACATACTTATTGAAAAAACTTTTTGGCCAAAAATATTTTTGAGACTTCATTTTTCAATTACTGCCTTTATATGTATAAATACCATATATTTTAGATCCCGTGCCCCTAACTGTCGTTGATGAGACCAACTTTTTTTATTATATTTTGTTTTAGTTGCCACATTAATTAAATTATTAGAAAAAGTTTGATATCTGGTAAATTGTACGGATATGTAGCTAATTCCATTATAGTATGTAATTGACTGTAAGGCATTTTGCCTTAAATGAAACACTTTAAGGTCTACTATGCATGGAGTCATTTTAATTTATTGTCTCCCTAAACTGTGTAATGCAATTGATGAATCAGAATAATGTTGTATCATACTCTTTCGTTCTTCGTTCTCATTAACATTATTCGTTTAACACCAGTTTTTTTAATGCAGGCCATAGATTGTATGGTATCTGGTTTATACTTTTGTAATATATTACAGCCCGACCAAAAACTCGTGATAGTTGCGCGGTAGCAAAACGTATTGAGCTGCTCGCATCGTATTGGCGTGCTGACAAAAGGGGCGGGCGTAAAGCTAGATAAGCCTAATTGCAGGTCTGATATTGGATGCTCACTAATAGCAGCTCAGTGCCATATATAAGTAGGATTAGTGCAATAAAAGCATAGTGCCGATCAAAATGCAACGAACATCTATTCATTTAGACGGACGTGCCATTAATGCACAAAGTCGTGAAATTGTTGCTAATGTTATTAGCTAATTAAATGAGCGTTTCCCAGAAGAAAATGTTTCGACTATAAGATCGGAAGGCTACCAGGGTGTCAATGGCGATAATTTATAGAATTGTCAGTGAAAAAAAGAAAATAGACAGTGGTGATTGTGACAGATATCGTTCTCCAAGAAAGCACATAAACACTCCTAAGCGAATAACTAAGGCGATTCTGAAACGTGAGATTTTAAAATTTCATGTAACGGAGAGGACTGTGTCTACACTGAAAAGAATTTTACCCAAGTTCAAAGATGCCAGCGGCTTTAACGGAGGTCGGGAGAATTTGCGTAAAATTATGCAGGGTATTGGTTTTCGGTGGAGAAAAACACAATCCAACAGAAAAGTGTTGATGGAGCGCCAAGTTATTAGGTTCCAGAGAACAAATTATTTGCGAGACATCAGAAGGTTTCGCCAAGAAGGAAGACCTATTGTTTATATGGACGAAACGTACATCCATGCTTCGCATACGACAGCCAAAAGTTGGAACGGGAATACTTCCTCTGAGGGGTTGAAGGAACTCATAGGAAAAGGACAAAGGATGATAATGGTAATAAGAACGGTTTATTTTGGGTGATAAGGGAAAGTTTTATTATGAACTTGTTTATTGATAGTTTATATCCATGAATTGACGTGGCTTCATTACTTAATGAAACAATTTGTACCTACTAACAAATTATTAGACAATTACCATAAGCATCTTTTAATGTGATGAGTAATTATCGGTAATTCGAAGATTAAATTAAATTAAAATGCGACAAAGGAAACAATTTCCAAGTTATAAACACGCAAGAATAGTTCTGTCAGTTCTAAGCTTGAATAAAGTGTGAAGGAAACTTAATGATTGTAGCAAAACCGAGATATAAAAATACTGTCACTTTTGTACAACACTGTAAACCGGCTATCGCATAACTCCGCCCACTCTAATACAATATGCGTAGAATGACTCGTCACTATCACGAGGTTTTGGTCGGGCTGTCCTAACTTAACTCCGATTTAACCAGTGAAGTTCTAAAACAAAAATGTAAAACAAAATAAAAATGAAAAATTACATAAAAATAATAATGGGTATATTTCAAAACACAGAAAGTGTGTTTACCTGGTAAAATGAATAGGTACTGCAGATATATGCTTGCACTTTGCACTATTACCAGCTTTACAAGAACATATCATATTTATAACTTTGATATCATCTTAATGTATGGCTAATTTTCCAGAAATCACATGTGGTGGATTTGACAAAGCTGATGATTGTAAGCATAAACTGTACACATCCACACTAGTTAACTTTTGTTTGCTATATTATTATATTATTTAAAATATTCTAAAAGTGACATAGTACCCATTATACTTAGAAAAAAGAAGAAAAACACGTATTTTATATTTCACTTGTAGCTTATTCGAGTTTGTTATTGTTCTTTAGGCGACTTTGTTATTTCGACGATAGAGGCGCTGCAATCTTAAAAAGAATTACCGATTACGTTAATTATGGTGTTAATTCTACCATTAGCAGCGCTGTAACTAGCTGAACTACATACAGCCTTGGTCAAAAGTATTTGCCACCCTTCACAGCTTTGATTACAATAAGTATGTAAGAAATAAAAGATTTTTTTTGTAGATATTTTTTGTTATGTCTATATACAATGAATATTAATATTGCGAGGATCCTCCGCAGGCTTTTGTGACTTAACGAATCCATCAAAGGTAGACACCGCAATTTCTACCATCCAATTGCATTCTATTTGCGTTAATTCACAAGCTTTAGGCATTCTTTGTTACTGAGTAAAGGAATTGCAGCAAATACTTTTGACCAAGGCTGTATATGGACTATGCTTGATATACTTGTGAAAAATATGTTCAATCACTTTGCTCCTAGCCGGGAATGGTACACACGATGATGGGGCAATACAATTTTCCGATAAAACTGTCACAGCCTCCACCTAGAACTGATTCTGTCATCTTACTGGGTAGAACTTGCAGGGTAACTACTGTGGTTATTACCCAATTTTTAATTTAAACGTCATATTTATCCTTTCTTGACATATACACATCAAATTCGACCGTATTTAATTTTTAAATAATAAACTTGCCCAATTTAAATGTAAAAAGAATCATTTTTTATATTTGATTGCCGAACTTGACAATATTTGACATTTAGATGTCAACCCCGTCCATATTTGTCTTTTAAACAGTAAACTTGACAATATTTGCCAGTTAGTCATCAAACTTGTTTCCTAATTGACATTTAGATGTCAAATATTATTAGTATATGTATTTTTATGACCTATAATGTACTTATCTTATGTTGTTGTTACTTTTTTTCCACTTCTAGATTAATTATAATAATTGTAAAGGTTTGGGAATAAATTGATCTGTAACCTGATTAAAAGTGTTACAATTGACCTAGAAGTGGAAACAATTTTCAGCAACATGAGATGTAAATATTGGAATTTAAATGTCGAATTCGTCCGTATTTGATGTTTTAAACGGCAAATATGGTGATTTTTAACGGTTGAATGTCAAATTTATCCATATTTGCAGTTTTAAATGCCAAGCCTGCCTATTTGGTGTTTAAATGTGTAAATATTTTCAGGCATTCATATTTGACACTTAAACGTCAAACTTGTCAATCTTTGACATTTAATCCCTGAGTAAATCCTTAGAAGGTGCACACTCAAAGCAAGGATTCTTCGCTATTCCAAGACTGCTCAGGTGTTAGGTGGCCTGAATATGGCCTGAATGTGGCCAATATATTATGAGTATTGGTTTTGCTCAGTTTCATGCATTCTGAGGATTTGTTTTGGGTAATGTTCCCAGAAGTGTTTAAGCTTGCCTCATACCGTGGAGATTATCCCAGTATTAAGATTTTCTCTGCTCTACATCACATTGGAGCTTCTCCAGTATTACATTAGCCCCGTGAGAAGCCCTCGCAATGGTCAGATTTGCTTTTTTGCTCCAAGCTATTTCTAGTGCTCTTTTTGCTTTGTTCGTTACTTCGAACTCATGCTTTTATTGTCTAGGATAAGGCACCTCCTTCTTTCAATCTCCGTAGTGGTAGCTTGGGTTAAGAATATTCTGCCAACATTGTTTCCTCAAAAGGGAAACGTGAAATATGACGAATTTGCCCTAATTGCCTACATTGATCGAGTCATCATTTGCACTTGACATTTTAAGGAAGCCACTGTTTGAAGACCAAAGTTGGGTATGTTGGACAGACACTCAATTCTTCAGGCCCATTTTTTGCCAACTGTTTTATTGTGAAATATAAAGCAATTTGGGGGGTAGTGTTCAGTACACAAGAATTTAGGTGGGAAATTTGCAGTTACTTGCTTTGTCCTTGTAATTTCTTAATTGGTCATCCCTTTGAATAGCTCCAATTCAAGTGTTTAAGCTTGCTTCATACCGTGGAGATTATCCCAGTATTAGGATTTTCTCTGCTCTACACCAAATTAGAGCTTTTTCAGTATTACACTAGCCCCCTCAAGCTCTCGAAATTGCCAGATTGGTTTGTTTTCCTCCAAGCCACTTCTAGATTGCATTCCCAATTATTTCCTGCGAAGTTTCTACAGACTATTAGGGCCCTGTTTGCCTTGTTCCCTACCTTGAGCTCATGCTTTTATTATCTAGGATAAGGCACCTCCTTCTTCCAATCTCCGTGGTGGTAGCTTGTTACTATTTTTATTAGTTAAGTTTAACTTTTTTGTGCCATCTAGAAAGTCTTAATTCTGCTAGAAGGCATATTCTTCACGAACATATATGTAAAGTAATTGAGAATATTCCACAATTTTATATAAATTTTCAACATCTGCATATTAAAATACCAACAAGATTTTTTTCCAGGTGTTCGATTAAATTTTCCCGTTACTTAATGTGAAATTTACTCAACATAACAATTCAAAAGAATAAAATATACCGTATTGTACACTTTTAACTTGATAAATATATGCTATTGCTCACGATAAATTCAGAATGACATGTATACGTATGTATACCCATATAAAGATAGTAGAATCTGGAAATTGCCCAATTGAATGGAGCAAATTCCGCATCAGCAATACAATTTATACTTAAAAGAATGCGCACTTTGTAATATAACAGTAGAAGGCGATTTTGCAATGGGAATTTCACACGAAATTAGGTTAACTGTGTTGGGCGATTTGCATAATATGTATGTATATCTAATTTCTCCAATGTTGCATGCCAAGCCGTTCGATTATAGAATTTTTGTTAAATGACATCTGTTCTTTTCTACGTGTGTGCTATGTGTTGACACAATAAAACATTTCTATCTATTGATATTGTGCAACGAATCGGAACTATTATAAACACGTTAATTTATGAGCATTGAAATCGCGAACGTGTTACATATAAAATCTTTATTTAATATGTTTAGATATCGGCATAAATTTATGTAACGCATTTGTTACATGTGTATATTGGCATTCAAACTAGATCTAGCGCAGCATAAAACGGAAAACAATGCAATAAATGTCGAAACAGAAATATGCGCAAACAAATATTTTATGATTAACCGAATTGATAATTTTGTGTGCCTACTACGGTGTTTACAGGTAGTGTGGTTGTAATTCCTGCATTAATCACCATAGAAATGGTTTTATTTCAGTATTTTGGCCGTTGTAATCCTCCTCATTAATATTTCAATAACATTTTTAGCAGCACGTTTTAAAATGGTGATATTGCATTTTCGATAGGTCTATCTCTTTTTCTCCCATCAGGTACATACATATATAAAAGCTTTTTAACACTTTATTTCGAATGTAGATACAATTTTTACCCTTTTAAATGTGTTTGCGTGCTTTTGAAAACAGCCACGGCAAATGGAATAATTTCAACCCAGTCCTTGGCAGTTGAGATTTAGTGGAAGTCATTTTACTCCAAATGCTTTTGTTTCGTTGGGTGAATTTTCGAGTTTGTTGCTGTTTAAGTGCGTTGCTTTCTGGATCCGGAAATGATCAAGAGTAGATATCCAGTATTTTTTTTTTAAGGCTATTGAGCCTAGAGCTTGTGGTAGGTTAAACCTGATACTTACAACTGGTTCCTACCAGAGTTCTCCTCAGAGTTAATCATTGTGTTTTGCTCATGTGGCGTTCCATAGAGGACAATTTTAGGACCTCTTCTGGGGTAATTAGGTAATAATCCTGCTTTAGCATTAATCCTACAATAAACTCACTTTATCAGTTTGGAAGAAATTACAAGGACGAATCCAAAAGTCTTTTTACATTTTGCCAAGTACTATCACCGTCATTTTCGTCTTGGGAACGTCTAAACACACTCCTCCACTTGTAATCCTCTTCTAATGGCTTTTCTCATTTGACTGAACCAGGAGATTTTGTTCAAACATTTTTTTTGAGACTAGCAATTTTTTATTTTATTGCCTGTTCCAATTTGGTGCTAAAATCTCAGAAAACTCATATTCCAATAATTAGGAGATCTGAGTAATCGTGTTTTAATAGTAATTTCAGCAGATATGGGATATTAAACTGTGAGATGTTTCAAGTATCTGATTACTTACTTATTTGGGCTAATTAAATCTAGGTCCACCACCTCCTAAGACAGGATAAAGGACAATCTATGATTTGAATGACCAAAATTATTTGATTACACTATGCATCAACAACCAATCCTTGCTCAAAAGGAGGATCATGCAAAAGGAAAGAAGGGTCAAAGTACTGTCAAAGTAAGTTGAAAAATCTGATTCTTGGTACTTCGAGTCTTCAGTTTTTAATTTTTTTTAACGCTTATTTGAATAAGCACGAGAAATTGGACCTTGCCAAATATTGTGAAGAAAATGGTCGTTAATGCAGATTATTCTAACTTAGGTTATAGTGATTAACAATATTCTGCCAACATTATTTCTTGAAAAGGGAAACATGAAATATGACAAATTTGTCTACATTGATCAAGTCATCATTTGCACTTGACATTTTAAGGAAGCTACTGTTTGAAGACCAAAGTTGGATATGTTGGACAGACATCCAATTCTTCAGGCCCATTGTTTGCCAACTGCTTTATTGTCAAATATAAAAGAATTTAGGTAGGAAATTTGTAGTTACCTGCTTTGTCCTTGTAATTTCTTAATTGTCCATTCCTTTGAATAGCTCCAATTCGTATTATACACTTCCCATAGCATTTTGAACTTGTTTCAATTTATTTTTGCAAAAATTAGAATTCATACAGGAAATATTTTGGGTAACTCGATAGCCACCAGCCAGTGTGGTGATAAAGTTTGGAACCAAGCTCTTATTTTATTAATACAAATTAAAAAGAAAAAAAAATTTTAGTTGTACCATCATTTGTTTTCCGCGATGACGTCATCATCACTTTTTTTAAATGACAACCCACATTTTTTTTAGTTTTTAAAAGATGTACCCACCATTCAATTGTGCCTCTTCTTCCTATCCATCTTCCTGGAAAAGTGACGTCCAGATATCTACGTACATCTTCGGCAAAATAGGCAGGCGCACCATCTTGTTGAAACCAAATCCTCGGATGGGCCACATCTGTATTTTCATTATTTGGAAAGGGGGCTGGCCGAGCTGGCACCACCTCTAATTGCAGAAGGTTTAAATATCGGCCACCAGTTAAGTTTCCATCAATAAAGAAAGGTCTTAAAAACTGTCGTCCTATGATTCCTACCCAAACATTTATTTTGTATCGGCGTTGGTTGTGGACATGAGTCCAGTGAGGATTTTTCCGTGACCAGTACCAGCAGTTGTGGCGATGTACAGTACCGTTGAGATGAAAAGTAGCTTCATCAGAAGGATTAATGTTTAATTTCACAATAGTAATATGGTGTAAGTCGTTGTTCAAGGCCAGTTGTCTGGTGGACGCATGAGGATTTTCCTCAGCTTCAAGCAAGACATTCAATATTGTTTCTTCGTTTCTTAAGGTCGACCTTGCCGAGGCAAATCTTTTACAAATCCATGTTCCATAAATTTTGCAACTGTTTTACTAACTGTCGATCTTACTATCGGAAGTTTATCAGGATGATCTTGATTGAATAACTCACATACTTCTGTATGAATTCTTTGCCTATCACAGTACCCAATCATCATTAAAATTTCTATTCTTTCACGTTCAGTTAAATGTGCCATTTTTGTAAAACTTCGAAAAACCTAATGATTTTGAAATTTTATTTGTAAGAACGCCTGTATCACGCTACAAATGTCAATGAACATTAAGCTTCAACGTTGCTGTTTCCTTTTTGTTTTGTATTGAAAAGAATCAAAAAAAAAACGATAAAAATTTCTTAAGGAAAAAGTTTACGAATGTTTTATGTTTTTGTTTGCTTTTTAGACGGTTGTGTTGTTAAAAATAAAATTTGATTTTATTGGAAAAATGTGACTTTTTCTCGAGAAAACTGTTATGCAAGATAGTTTTTTTTAGACCATCATTCAAGGGTGGGTACATCTTTCAAAAACTAAAAAAAATGAGGGTTGTTGTTTATAAAAATGGCGATGACGTCATCGTGGAAAAACAAATGATGTTACAACTAAAATTTGTACGCCAAAAGCTGTCAAGATTGTCAGATTTTTTTCTTTTTAATTTGTATTAATCAAATAAGAGCTTGGTTCCAAACTTTGTCACCACACTGTATACATGGTGGCTATCGAGCTACCCAAAATATTTCCTGTATGAATTCTAATTTTTGCAAAAATAAATTGAAACAAGTTCAAAATACTATGGGAAGTGTATAGTACAAATTGGAGCTATTCAAATGGATGGCCAATTAAGAAATTACAAGGACAAAGCAGGTAACTACAAATGTCCTACCTAAATTCTTTTATATTTCACAATAATGGAGTTAGCAAACAATGGGCCTGAAGAATTGAGTGTCTGTCCGACATACCCAACTTTAGTCTTCAAACAGTAGCTTCCTTAAAATGTCAAGTGCAAATTATGACTTGATCAATGTAGACAAATTTGTCATATTTCATGTTTTCCTTTTGAGGAAACAATGTTGGCACTACAACATTCAGAAATTGCTTTTTCACCTAATTACTCTCGTTTGAACCTTTGATAGCCTAAGTGAAAATAATCTGCATTAACGACCATTTCTTCACAATATTTGGAAAGGTCCAATTTCTGGAAGTGCTTATTCAAATAAGCGTAAACAAAATGAAAACCTGAAGACTCAAAGTATCAAGAATCAAACTTGTCAACTTACTTTACAGTACTTTGACTCTTCTTTCCTTTTGAATGATCCACCATTTGTGCAAGGATTGGTTGTTGATGCATAGTGTAATCATGTCATTTTGGTCATTCATATCATAGATTGTCCGTTATCCTATCTTAGGAGGTGGTGGAGCTAGATTTAATTAGCCCAAATAAGTAAGTAACCAGATACACGAAACATCTCACAGTTGAATATCCCATATCTGCTCAAATTATTATTAAAACACGATTACTCAGATCCCCTAGTTTTTGGAATATGAGTTTTCTGAGATTTTAGCACCAAATTGGAACAGGCAATGGATATCCTCGGAACTTAAATTGCTTATCTCAAAGTTTTTTTTTGAACAAAATCCCCAGGTTCAGTCAAATGAGAAAAGCCATTAGAAGAGGATACAAGTGGAGGAGTGTGTTTAGACGTTCTCAAGACGAAAATGACGGTGATAGTACTTGTCAAAATGTAAAAAGACTGTTGAATTAGTCTTCTTTTTCTTCCAAACTGATAAGGTGAGTTTATTGTAGTATTAATGCTAAAGCAGGATTATTACCTAACTACCCCAGAAGAAGTCCTACAATGGTCCTCTATTGAACGCCACATGAGCAAAACACAATGATTAACTCTGACGAGAACTCTGGTACGAACCAGTTGTAAGTATCAGATTTAACCTACCACAAGCTCTAGGCTAAATAGCCTTGAAAAAAAAAATTACGGGATATCTACTCTTGATCATTAGGTTGTTGACTTCAGAAATGGAATAAGATTATTTCCCAAAATTATTTTCTTCTCTCCTCCTCCCCCAACAATTGAAGAATCTAGCTACGACATTATCGTAATTGATTCTTCAAAAATCAAGCTTTAGGATGTAAACCTTACGGTTTTTGCAAAATTTTTTACTTCATATTTTACCACCCACCATTATGATGAGCGATAAGGACTCCACAGTGATATCACGCAAACCTTTTAAAATGTAATTTCCGGATCCAGCAAGCAACGCACTTAAGCAGCCAAACACTCGAAAATTCACCCATATCGAAACTAAAATTGACCTGTCCGAGATTTTTTTCTTTTTAATTTGTATTAATCAAATAAGAGGTTGGTTCCACCAGGCGGTATATGTATGTACTACTAATTACTGAATTTATGTTATGTATAGATCATGGATTAATACCTCGTCTCCTGACTACAAAACTGCTTAGGCGCTACTAAAAATAAGCTAAGCCTTATCTTCCTACATAGATTCCATAAAGAACATATTTCCGTCTATGTACTTACATACATACATATATACATTCGTAGTACGCCAGGATTTTAACAATAGAGCTTTTCCTGCTTTCGCCATAAAACGCAGACAATACAACGACAACCGTTACGAACACCGTCTATGCCCGTGTAGAGAGATACCTTGTTTTCAATTAAACCGTGCCCAGGGAACGTTGCCTTCCAATTTAAAGTTGAAAACCGCAATTTCCGTCTACCACTCGGTTGTTTACTTTTCATGCGTTGTTTATGCACTAACTGTCGCGATGTCAGCTCTAATTAGTACGTCGCTAGTATTCAGCTAAATTCTGCAGAATTTATTCAGTTATTTTAGTGTTAGTGAGTGTCTCTATGCGGAGTTGTAGAAATAATTTTATGGAATTACCTGCAGCTTCAAAACTAGACGATATACAGTATGTCTCCTGATGTGATGGCTTTGTATGTGCGCTGTCATTCTTCCTCTGATGTCATTTTGTCGTTTTCATCATATCTACTTCTCCAAAAACGTCATCGATCACTCTGTGGCTGCTCTTCTACTGTCATAGAGATGGTTTTTGGAACATCCATGGTTGTATAGTGCTTGGGTTTGAGCCACGGTCTTATGTTGGGGATCAATCTCCTTGTCCAGGCTGCAGACTTTCCGTTCAGCCATTTTTCGTATAGCTTTTATCTGGCATCAGCTTTAAAAGTTTCGCCAAACATCTCTTCCCGTTCCTGTACGCGTAGCTTTATTAGGGAAAATTGCTCAGGAAATTCTTATATTTAGCAGACGTTAGATTCTTGTCAATTTCCTAGTCAGCTTCTGGTTTCGCATGACTTTATAGCAAAATGGATCCACGTTCAGGATTATGAATTTGGCCACACTCCCAAGTAATTTTCTCTTGGATCATTGAAGACCGCCTATGTTTGGCATCAGCCTCGCAAGTGTCCTGTTGATTTTTTCGGCTTTAGTAGTTTGGTGGTCAATATCCAAGTAAAAAAACCAGATATTTCGTAGTCCTCTCTGATGATATCTTATGCCTTTCGACTTTGAAATCTATGGGACCAATTTTCCTTCCTGTCGGGAGTTGGATGGCTTCCATTTCCTCTAGCGCCAGTTATAAGATAAGATAAGATAAGAAATAATCTTATAGTTTATATCTATAATCTTTTAGTTTCCATCTATTCTGTTAGTTTCAGTATTGCTGTGTTTGATACACTCATCAGATTTTATTCTTCCTTTGCGGACACAACGAGGCCATCATACAGGATGTTCCACAGTCTAAGGCCCTGAACAGAATCATACGGTACTTCATTGTTTACTAGAATTGCTTTCTCTGCTTCTAGTTTTATCTTCCTACGTTGACATAATTCGTGTATTGAATTGATTTTGC
Organism: Popillia japonica; assembly: GCA_004785975.1. NCBI lineage: Eukaryota > Metazoa > Arthropoda > Insecta > Coleoptera > Scarabaeidae > Popillia > Popillia japonica. Next base: position 9,680 of record ML219010.1, on the reverse strand, counting down.
AAAAATTGTAAATAACAATGTGCATTCATAGTTTATCGAGAAAAAAAGGTTCAATTCATATTATTCACAAGTCTTCATTGTACACTTAGGTTTTCTGTCAGCCAACTAGCGACAATATCGGGAGAAGCCAGTTCTATTTGAAGCAAAATGTTGCCTCATTGGGAAAAAACTGTCGTGAGATGTCACCAGACTGAATACAATCGAGGTCCTAGAATCTTGCACCTCCCATTAAGGAGTAGCATAATTGGTTTGCAAAGTTTTTGAACAAGAAAATAAGGTCAAGAAATAACAAAATTTTGCTGAATCTCATTTTTCAAAATCAAATTTTGGGAGTTGTTCTAGATCTTTCTAAATCGTTTCAAGGCTTCCGATTATTTTTGGTATATTTTGGCCGTGCTTAACTTCTTCCACTTTGGACTGTCTTCCGCTATTCCGCTCTATTGTGCACTTTACTGTTTCAGTCGCGAATATCTATCCAATGTCTTCTGTCTTGGATTTCCTCTCTTCCTTCCACTGCCCCACCTTCACTCCACCATTATTTTTTACTGTTGCCAGCAGACCAGCTCTCGAAACGTCCCCAAACCATTCTATTCATTTAGCTTTGATCAATTTCTTGGTCTGAATCTTCCATTCTCAGTTTTAATTTGGTCTAGATTTTTTCTCAAAATCTTCCTTTCTGTTGTCTTTAATGCGTTTTCTTCTTTTCGTAATTGTCATTGTCTCAGCAGCTTCATTCTGGACAAATTTTATTGCCTTTTTTTTTGAAAATCGAAATTTTGAATTTGTTTTTATAGTTTCCTTTAATTATTTCGAACGGGGTTCCAAAATTTTAAAATAAAAATAGGAATAATGTGCCGCCCTCCTGCAGTTTTGGGGTGAACCGGTGAAAAACGGCAGAGCGGTGGTACCAGTCAAAACATTAATTGAGGGTAGAAAGATGTTTTAGCTCACTACTATCTCCACTTTCAAAATTTGGAAAGTTCTTTTCGATGTTGTTCTAATTATGCATATTCCAAAATTTGAAAATAAAAAAAATTGATGATAAATGTTACCAGCCCCCGCCTTTTTTTGTTGTAGGAGAGGGAGAAGAAAGAACAGATTCTTCTGAACATTAATTGAACGTAGGGTTTCACGGCAGTTGTCTAATACTACATTGAAGTCTTTTGGATGACGTGATCATGCTGCTAGATTCTTCTTTTCTATTACCATTCTAGTACCAACACCTGGAAGACTTCAATGGAGTGTCCTTCCTGAAGCCTTCGTGATATTGTCCCGAAGACAAGTTTGCAAGTGAGTGCTTCGCATTTATCATTCTGTCGGCCTCTATAGGAGATTTTCAAAGATTGATGTTGTCTTTTGCTTCTCCCACAATTAACACAATTTCAGTTTTTTCTTCGGGGGAATTGGATTGGATTGAACAGCAATGACAGTCTCCTTGTTCCAATGCAGTGCATTCAACTACAACGCCTTTTCCTCCTTATTCCATAATCTGCAAATAGGTTGATCCTTTAGAGATGCTATTGTTCTAGGCTGTGTCATTATCCTTTGACACCCACACCAAAATAATTTGGTATGTATTGCCAAGGTTCTTAGGTTGTTTTCCGTCAATCCCAAGCCAAGATAAGATCCCAATTTTTTTAGAGCCGTCTGACTATCCAATAGTCCGATTGTAATTGCTTGCTTCTGTCAAGCTTTATTCTTGGTGCTCTCCAACTTTCTTCTTCTCTATTCTCTCTTCTATTTTCCTGACTAAGTTTTCCATATAATTCCAACTTAAGTAGACATACTGTATAATCTTTTCAAGAATAAAAATGTTGCGTTTTGACGCAGTAATATTATGATAACAAATTGTCATTCTGCATTAAAATTAAGCTGCTAGATACATATTTGTACTTTGGAATCATCCTTATTTGCAATAATCATACAAATTCCGCGAACCTCCTGTAATTAAACCGCTTAATCTATCTTGATTATAAACTAATAATATCGATGTTGTTAAGATATTTAACTAAATTAATCTAAACTTCAGTACGATCAAGTTGCCATGATAAAACAATCAAAACAAATGTTAGATTAAGATAATAGTAGCATCCTTCACGTGTTGTTCGCAATATTATCTCTAGGTCACTACGATACTTTACGAATAACAGATCTGAACAAGTAAGGCATACATTGTTTTACGCACTTAAATTAACGTTAATTAAAACGCCGTTGTACGAGCAGAACGAATCGCTCCTTTAACGACTAATTAACCGTCCTTTCGGTGGTCCAAATCACTTTATTGTTTATACCACCTTGACTAATTACGACCCGAACGTTTTGGAGGATTGTAATTAAAAAATTCTTACGGGCGAAACGGATCTAAGAAGGCTAAGCTAAGGCGGTACACCAAAGAGAGATACGACGAATTAATTACCCTCCTTCGGCTGTATACTGACGATGTGGATGTATTGGATGTGAGCGGCGATTAATTTCGCTTTGCTCGTTTTCGGCGGGCGTAGTATTGCTGTGACTTACCTCTAGGTAACCGACGGGACCGCTGAACGGGTAATCCCCCAGACGTCTCTCTTCGTCTAGAAATTTGCCGGCTTTTCCGTTCTCCGGCGGACAGAACAGACCGTAATTGAAGCTTTCTTTGAGTTCCTGAAAAGATGTAAACGAAATATAAATTGATTGCCTTCTATTGTGGTGTAAAAAATCGATATCTTTCTAGGGGTTTTGTGTTAGATTTTCACGAACACCCTGTATAGTTATCGAAAAATTCTGTATCAATATTCTTGATTACACTCAAAGAAATGGTAATGATGTAATGAAAATACATATTTGTATGTCTTTTAATGCTATTGGCGCACGACATATATCTGTCGGCAATAACCGAAAACCTCGGTGAATTTTATCGGCATTTGTGTCGAGTGAAGCCGATTGATTTGCGGCAAATCTCCCTACTCTGAAGCAACTCAATGTACTAGATAGAATAAGGTCTTTAATTGATGTTTTGCGTGGTTTTGGAAAAAATGATTATGCGCAGTCTCCACTATGGAAGATTTTTTGAGCTACTTTAGGTTTGTTCCATATTGTTCCAAAGTTTTGCAAAATGACCGAGAAAATTGTTATCATCTCGTTAAAAAACCCATAACAATAAAAGTTGCCCATCCCCTTTTTTTTCGGAAAATTGAATTTTTGTGGGTTATTGCAAAGTTTTTGTCTTCAACCTTGGATGGCTGGAAAAAAATTAATAAGGAAAAGAATTAATAATTAATTTATTATTGGTAGTAGCCAAGTAACTACTTGGCCGAATTCCATTATTCAAAATCAAGTTTTGAAAGTTATTCAAGATTGCCCTAAATTGTTTTATGAGTTCTATTTTTTTTTTTTGAGATATTATTAGTAATAATTGACAAAAATAAAGTTCCACGGCTGCGCTCTTGTTAAGTTTAAGTTGATCTTCCGTGAAATTCTCCTGGATACCTCGATTTTCACAATTTCGAAAGTTTCGAAGGCTTTCTGGTGTTATATCACTGGTTATGCTGTCAGCTTCTTCAAGAGGCTTTCAAAGATAGACGTTACTTTATTTTGCAGTTATGTATACGGCTTCATTGATTTCCGACCGTTATAGTGCAGTGTGGCGCCTAATCAGACTACCGAAACTGATGTAAAACAGCAAACGATAACAGTAATCAGTCTCGTTTAGAATCCTTCCGTCTGACGTCTCTACGAGATAACCCAACAAAACTTCTAAGTAGAAAAGTATGGCATGAAAATCAAATTTTGCAGGTCTCTCCTCTTTTTTGGAAAAGTGGAATTTGAAACTTTGTTCCAGCTTGGTGTGATCTTTGTTCTAAAGCTTTTGACTTCTGTCTTGCAAAATTAAAATCTAAAAATCTAAACTGAAAATCAAAGAAACTAAAAAAGAAACCTAATCCCATTTCTTTTTTTTGAAAAATAGAGAGAAAAGAGAGATGATTGATTGATAACAAAATTTCTAAAATTTTGCCAACCCCTCCTTTCTTTGGAAAAAACTGGTTGCAGAGGACGAGACTAGAAGGTTGTACTGAATATTGTGTCAAAGTGAGAATGAACTAAATAAATTGAAAATCATTCAAATATTGTTAACTAACCTCATTTTAGCCTTGTTAAAATGGTTTTCTCGATCTGTAATAGCTGTCACATTGACAGCTAGTACAAACTGATATTAGCAGCACTTAAAGACCGGTTCACGCTGTGCAAATTTAGTCGAATTTAGAAATCTTTATATCATAGATTTCTATTTAAGACAGATGTGTTGTTGAATTAATTTTTTTTAGAAAATTTAAATCTGCAATGTTCGTGTTTGCACTTTCTGTTTTTTCTCGAAATTCGATGGCTAGAATTTTGGAAAAATAAGAGAAATCTTTGACTAAATTGGAGCCCATATCTATCAATAAAATATATTAGAATAATGACGTCGAAAATACGTCAGACAATATAAAAATAATAAATTAAAACAGTTGCACTAAATAGTTGATAGCAATATCTATTATTAGTGAGGTTATAACGTCATCACAGTCTTCAAAACTTTATTATGATTTATTACATAATATCGTCATTTTTGCGTCAGTAACACGTCGTCTTAATCAATTTAATTTTTTTTTTGGTTGCAGAGGACGATACTGGAAGGTAGTCCTGAATATTGTTTGCAAGTGTATCACTTTGTATGAATTTTACAAAGTTTTCTTCCGAAGAGAGGAGAAGGAGAGATTTGGCTGGAAGATTGTGTGATTATGAATCCTATATCAAAGTTTTTAATTTCTAACGTTCTAAAATTTCACCGCCCCCTCGTCGTTATTAGGAAATCGAATCTAGATTGTTTTGAACATCTTTCGAAAATTTGTTTCTAAGTTCTACCTTACGCAGTAGAGTTTTGCGACATAATATTAAATTTTAAAATGATAAAAAGATGTGAAACTGGGTATTTCATGTTGTTGTTTTTGGTCTATGTTGTTCTAGGGTTTTGGAAAATAATATTTATATGTCGTCGAAAAAGAAACCGGAAAACTATTTTCCAACGAAGATGCTTGTATGTTGAAATTTGGAACTTTAGCAGTTGTTCCAGTTTGCTGCAATTTCTTACTGTAGTTTAGTAGTACCTAATTCATAATCACTGTAGAACTTCCAAAATTAAAATTTGATTAACACATTTTTCAGAATTGTTGCATAGTTGATCAATTAATATTAGATAAAATTCATATTGCAATCTCTTTCTCATTTTTGCTTTAAAAGTTATATATATATATATATATATTCTTTGCCAAAAAAGCCCTTCCGCTCAAATCTGATACCTTTTTCGTATTCAGCATGGTCAATTACATATACATATGCAGAGATTTTTTTCAAAAAACGCAAGAGTTTATGGAAAAAAATGTGGACTTTTGACAATTTTCGAAAGGCATTCGATTTTGTTCAAATTTTAGATATATGTACATGTAGGAGATCATGCTGAATACGGTAAGTGTGTAAAATTTGGGCTAAAGTATGTTTTTTCGCCAAAAAATACATGAGTAAGAGCGAAAATTTGGAAAAACCGAAAAAGAAGATATTTATGTAGTTTTTGGCCAGAAAAACCTTTTCTAGTCCACATCTGACACTTAACATTTTTTTCAAAAAACTCAAGGGGTACGTATGGAAAAAAATGTGGATTTTTGACAATTTTCGAAGGGCATTCGATTCTGTT
>ML219009.1:1443-46213 GCA_004785975.1 Popillia japonica | reverse complement strand
TCGATCCATTTTTAGTCCTACATTGCTGCACAGTTGCACAGTTTTGTCGACAGTAACAGTTTCAGTTGCGTCAATAGGTTTTTTAGGTTCCTAATGGCTTCAACGTTTTGAAAATTGAGGATTTCTATACCACACTTATGCAAAGCAATTATAGCAATCCAGTTCTCTTTGTCTCCCTATCCCACTATTAAGCTATGTTTTATCTTCAAAATTTGCACTTCCCCGCACAGCAGAGATGCCAATTGATGTTAAATATTCGTGTTTTGTTTATTTCGCTGCAGATATATTTTTCTATTTACAGTGACGGATAACAGAAACTGACGGTTAAACCAGTAACGGTTAATCGAAGTTTTACTGCATTCTTGAAATAATATTATTTGCGATATAAACTACAATTCAATATAGCAGCTTAATTGTTGTAGGGCGTTTGTTATGTAAGTAAAGACAGATACATCGAAATTGCTAATAAATATTGGGAAGAATGCACAAACAACTCCATCATAGATTACGTAGTAGTATCAAATCTTCCTAGAAATGCCTTAGTTGAATGGCATGTATGGGCTCATGCACACAATAATCAATTTGAATGTAACGTCTCCGTACATGTTTCTCTATTTATTATTATATAAAGGTAACCTAAATTTTCAGATGAAGAAACGGGTAAATGCATCGAGAATTGGTCTATTTCAATATACAGGCGATGGAATTACGAAAATAACATAGCCGCTATTGTTTGCCACGTCGATCACAACGAACATACTGAGACCGAAGTTACTTCTGGTATATTAAAGGAGACTTTAAGCTACGTTCTAAATAAATTGCAACAAGGTCACGAGTACGATCCTAATTCTATTTGCTATTTGAAATTCTTTTATAGCGTTAAACGGAACATTCCAACGCAGAATCTGTTTGATATCATCGAGGAAATGAGAAATACAGTACAACTTGCTTACACTATAATACCAGTTTTAGCTCTGAAAAGCGAGAATACGTACCTCTCAATTTGTGGCGTTCGAAATCAATGAGTATGTATTTGAAGATAAGAAGAGAGAAGAAATAAATAATCTTTTTACGATATTGTTGATGTAAAAACTAAGAACAAAAATAGCAAATACACTATATATTTTAGTTATCGTTTTATTAATGTGGTTTCAAGGAGTGTATAGTTTGGCAAAGTTCAACTGAAACAGCGCAGTAGTACAAGTGGGCTGGGTCACGCCGGGGTCAATTCGGGTAATTAGGCAACGAAGAAATGAAATGCAATCACCGTAAGACCCCTGCCGTCTTGAAGAGCACGTCATCATGCAGTACTCTGTGATTTGCACGTTCGATGATGTGGGCGTGGCGAATAATAGTATATAGCGTGTGTAAAAATTGTCGCAAAAGCTATACGCAGCGACATTCTTCGTTCGTTTCTAAATCGAAAATCTCAATGGTAAAATATTGTACCATGCTTCTATACGTCTTCACGAAGTTCAGTTTTTTAGTCTCTTAATAACCGCTTGTGTTCGATATTTGTCGGTACAGACAGCTGCAATTTTGAATTTAGAAAACTTTTTATTCTTAATTTATCGATTTTTTTTTGTTATGGTAGAGTCTATTTGCAACATTTCTTCGTTAGCATCCTCTCTTGAAAAACATAATTGGCAGCGTTGTAAGACAATGTGTGTTTTCAAGAAATGCATTCGAAAAATTAAAACTAATGTTGTTTTAATAAAGTTTTTTTTATTGCTAGCCCTATGTATCAATTGTGTAATCCAATTTGTCGTTTGTAATTCCCGTTTGTCAATTTTGACAAGTATTCTATCTATTATTACGGTAGTATGAAACTACAGTGTTGCCAAATGGATGTTAGTTTCATGTGGTCTCCGAGGACGCATAAAGCATGATACGACATTTTACCATAAGAATTCTGTGTCAAATTCGAACAAACTGTGTCGCTACGGGTAGCTTTTGCGACAATTTATATACACCTTGTATAGTGGCACGAGCCCCACACACATGTATAGTAATAGTGCCATTCAAAATGTCTGGAACATCGTATCAACCGGGCCAACCAAGGTATGTACTACATGTAAATAAAATACTGGCACTTTACTTTTGGCTAGTAGTATAACGAGGTCATCGAGTTCGCTCCGCCTTCGTGCGCCGTGATGACTCACTGTTTCAGTTGAACTTTGCCAAGTAGTAGGCTTGTCTAATACAGCCAAATTCCTGGAACCCCCTCGCCTGGATACCCTGATTTTGGTGACCAGTTGCGTCACATTCATTCGACATTCATAGACCAATTTACACTAAAACTGTTGTTGTTGCCCCTCAGACCTTTGTCACTTGTCAGGTTCTCGCTTCTTATTTGACATTCGGATTCGTTCTGGATAGGTGCTCTAAAGGCATACTTCCAGTTACACGAAAATACCTCTGTATACAGTTGGGAGTGTTTGGCTCCCATATGAGCATCGAAATGGTTGTCTTAAGCTCTCGTATACCTCGTTTAGTTTAATTATTTGATATTGATTGCTAAAAATGTATTCATGTTGGATAAGTTGTGTCGCTTCTTCTATTGATGCATATTACTAAATTTGGTCGTTGCTTTTTCAAGTGGAGTTTCCAAAATTGTCGATAAGTTATCAGCAACGGAATTGGGAGGTTTTGATGAGGTTTGGATTATTTGTCGTGTCACTTCTGCTGCTGTAGCCCCAAAATCCGTTTGTATTATACAAGAAAATAAAAGTACACTATTGTTCTTGAGAAATATTTATTTCTGCAGTTCTAAAACAATGATTTATGCATAAAATATGTAAAAATAAAAGGAACCCGAAGTCAAAATTCTAACGATAAGTAGTTTTTATATTTTTTTTACACGACATCTCTGCAGACACCATAGGGTCCGCCCTCTGTATGTACACCTGATATCTCATATAATATATACAATTAGTTTTAACAACCATAACAACAAATAAACAAATAGAAATTATATGACTTCAGATCTACTTTTCCGTAGTTGTTAAATCTACATCGGAAGAAAAAGACGAATAAAAGAGAAAAAATTAATCAATATACATATATAAGAAATTATCGTAAGTATTTCTAGGTTTAAATGACCGGAATGATGATCGAGTTGGAATTACTAATAAGATTAAAATTAACCGAGTAAATTCCTACAATAATTTAGTTAAAAAAATGCGAAGGTTAAAAATATAAGAATGTATGTATATCATTATAATTTTTTTTCAATATGTAATATGTATTTGTGTATGTATCTTTTCCTTTTATTACAACTACTAATAGTAAAATTAAATTGCACCTAAACTTACAACTATTCTAATAAAGATAAATACTAAAGCATTGTATGTATGTAAAAACTAGATACAAATACGTACTAAAAAATCACCTTAAAACCACATCATATGGGGAGATTTTTCTCAAAAGCACAATCTTTTGTAAGTTACTTGGAAATGGAATTTTGTAACTACAAAATAAATTGTGCTGGCGCGAAAATCATTAATTTACGTTTGATAATGAAAGTAATATATCCACATTTTATTTTAAAATACATCTTCACATCGATAATATTAGAATTCTATTGTGATAGTGGAAAAATGAGCTCCTACAATCTGTTTTTTAGTATGTAGTTCTCTTTAAATTTAAATTTAGCAGATAAAAAATTTATTCGAATTAGATATAAAATATCGATATAACACACCAATTTAAAAGTACTTAGTTTCTGTTGATAATTACATCATTTCTGTGAGCGATCGATAGTTAATGAGTAAGTCGTATTATAGTTACATTCCTTTAAATCTACAGACAATTATTTTCTCTTTATATAACTTTTTTTATTTTTTATTGATATATACAACAATCGAATTCTAAGTACAACGCTATAAACAGATAAAACACGAGTTTTTTTTAAACGATTCTATTTTGCCTCTTTTTTAGATTAATTATTAATTTAGATTTATTTATGTACAGACATTATTGCCGTCTCTATCGTTTTGTTTTGTTTAGAAGCACGTCTTCGACGAAGTCGTAGACTTTTGTTTTGTTTCGCCTCAGTAGGTCTTTAGCGAAGATCACAGCATTCCAATGATGTTTAAATGTTATAAATTTTTAAAAAGGAGAACATTTCCTAAGTTCGCAATACAAAAACTCTTTTTTTTTAATTTTATAATCTATTTTTTTTTGTACAAATAATAGAATAATAATAATAAGATTTAAGTCAATTGTCATTGGCGAATTGAAATCTCTACTAGAGAGCATTCCAATCTTAGTATTCAGTATTGTCTCTTATGGGATAATAATATAATAAACTGTCTGCTTTTATTTCAAAGCAATGATGCCAGATCAATTAATATGTATGCAAATGGCAGTGCTGGTGTAACTCCAGAACATGGTGCAAATATTTGACAAATGTCAAAATCGTTTCGAAAACCGATGTGACAGAATTATCATCTGATTCCGTTTCACGCAAGGTATCTATTCCCGAATGGCTTGTAAAATGATCGCCTCTATCATTATCTGAAGGAATGAACTTGAAGGGAGATAAAACTCTTCTCTAGCAGCACAAAAAATTATTAATTAAACTCATAATTTAATCAACTAAATTACACCACAATCAATATGTACCTAACATCACTTCAAATGTTATACTCATTTGACAGCTTCCGCTTTAAAAAAATTCTAACCAAAAAGTATTTCAAATATATTGTCATTCATTAATCGCTACCAACCTAAATTAGTCGTAGCAAAAATGTCATTCGTCTCCATAAGGCATGTACTGAATACTAAGGTTGGAATGCTCTATAGTACAGCAAGTACATCAAGATGGTATTAAAGAAATCCCGCCATTCTATCAAAATATCTATGTATCAATAAATTGTTGCACCACAAGCTGGCGGACAGATTGGAGGTTTTGCGTCAGGAGATCGTGGAAATTTTGAGAGCATACTAAGTAACAAATGGTGCTCTATTGGAAGCCCCACTCCATCTTTGTTTATATTCCCCAGTTGCGGCGCTTGTAGTGTGTTGCGTAAACGCAACTGACACTCATAAATTTAACTCGGCTGTCAGCGGCAAATTCAAATCTCCGCTAACCTAACTAAATTTAACTAAGTTAAGATGTTATTAAGGAAATCTCGTCATTCTGTCAAAATTTTGTCGAAAAAAGAACCTAAAAGAGACTGCAATATATTAAAAACATAGCTAGCTTGAACAAAAACTGAAAAAGTTTGCCACAACTAACAAGAAAAATATCTTGAGAAATGGGACAATGATAGAATTGCTGTATGAAGGGTTGCATGGGTCACCATTCGGTGATTTCAATAAGGAAACCCAGACTATCCCACGTAATGTAATCGTCAAGTTCCTAAATTTGCGCAAATATCGGAACTGATTCTGAATGGTTCACAAAGAATTTCAGAACAAATTTTTGCACCACAATCTCCCGGACAGGTTGGAGGTGTAGCTTCAGAAGGTCGTAGAAGTCTTGAGAGCATACTACACTACAATTGCTGCTCTAGTGGAAGCTCTACTCCATTTGCAGGTAAACTAGAAGAATAGAATGATGCGTAGTGTTGCTTAGTTCAATTGGGACTTCAATTTATTGTCTCTGGATACAATAATGTTATGGTTGAAGCAGTAAAGTTAGCTTCTATTTGTGGCGCCACCCAGCAACAACCACCTAAAGCAAAAGCCTAAGGTTGATGATGTAGTACAGGTGGTTGAACAAGTTTATGGATGACTTTCCATTTCTAACAAAATGACAAAAGTCTTTAAAGATACAAGGATACATTCTTTGGATAAAATTATTTTTGATGAAGCATTCCTCTTGTCATATGCCAAAACATGGTCAACAAATGCTTTAAATTGATCTCATTTTCAACAACGCTTTCTGCAAGTCAAAGTCCCCCAGGGGTCTTCAAAATATTCCCTTTATTAATGCAATGAGAGATGTCCAAAGTCATTCGCCCTTTTCACAAGTACATACCAATGTATGCTTCATCTGAAGTGTTCTGCCAAAAAAAGAGGATATCAAAGAGAGGGACAACTCTAGCCAGACAATGATTGCAGGAGATACTCCCAAACAACTGACAAATTTAGTTGACCAAAGCACAAAACCCAAACAAAAAAATGCATTAAAAAATTGCAAAAAATAGGGGACCAAAAAACTAAACTAAAATTGTTAATAAATTATTGATACAGAGTATAAAAACCAATTTTATGTAATTTGAACTCGCAAATTCTCCAAACTAATTGAGCTTTTAGCAATTTTAAAATATCCAAACAGTATTTGTATTGCGAAACTAAACATTTCAAAATTGAAAATGGAAAAATTTGTTAAAATTTCAACTATTCTATTTTTTTGTTTTTATATCATACGTTTTGTAATTACATATTTATTGTAAAACACGAGACAACTTCATTTATTGTACGGTTATATGTATATTACATGAGTTTATATTTCATTATTTTCAAGAGATATATTTCCATTTCAATTTCTTTTTTTTTTAATTTTTTTTAATCTACAAATAAACATTGCAAAGATGAGGTCGCATAATAAATACGTCAATAAATAAAACGATAGATCGAAACAAAAATCGAAAAGAATATACATAAATATATAAAGTACACAATTTACAGTTTAAGGTGACAGTTACGATCGACTAGCACCATTTTATTTATTTCTTTTAAATAAGTAATGTATCTATTATTATATTTATACATATTTATATATTCCACATTGTATCTCTCTGTTACCTTAATCGAGTCTTAAGAGGTATAAAGTAGTAGATAAAATGCTGCGTACACAGTCTCTTAAAACCTAATGATTTGAACTGTATTAAATTACGAAGTATTCAGATAATAAAATAATGGTGATAATAATTAAGGACAAACTATGCGATTAAAATAAGTAATAGATTTACCTAGAAAATTAAGTACTTGAATAAATATGAGCTCTTACAATCAGTCATTTTACAACTAAATGGTAATATACAAACATTATCCGTTAAAGATTGAATGTCCAACTAAAGCGATTTCACCCATGCTGCCGGAACCCACTGAGGTTCTCTTTCTAAACTATTAATTTCGGTCAGCAGCTGATGATATGCCCTCTCCGTGTCGTTATTTATAATAATCATATCGAAGAAGTGGCCGTATTTGTCTTCCATTTCGCGTGCTTTCTCTATAATATCCTTAAGTTCCTCTTCCTGCAATTTTTTTGACGAGTTAGACATTAAACATTTAATCTGGTATTTATGTGTATGTACTTACTTTATACGTTTCACCGTTTCGTATCTTTTTCTGTCGCAACTTCTCCAAACTCGGAGGTGCGACGAAGACGACGTAAGGCTTCAGATCCGACGTCCGTAGTATCTTCAGACTCTGCGGGTGCAGATTGAGAACGCATATCTTCCCAGAATTTACTACGGATCTAATGGCATCCAACGAGGTGCCGTAGTAGGCTTTTTCGTATTCGCCGTGCTCGACAAACTTCCGCGATAGAATGTCGGCTTCGAATTGTGCCCTGGTTATGAAATGGTAATCTTGACCATCCACTTCCGTGTCCTTTCTTGCCCTGGAAGTATCTGTGGAAAAAAAGAATTAAAGTTTAAATAAATGGGGCGTATACATTTAAATGATATCGAAGGCTTCCACGGCCCGGGTCTTTATTGTGAGGGATTCCGGGTGTTGAGCGTGTCATGGTTTGAAATCTACATACATACATCCACAGTACAAATAGAACAATATAAAACTCGACGTTTCGCCGCTAACGTAAGTGGCTTTTTCGAGAACAAAGAGTGACTAAGGGTACCAGGTCACGGTAAATCGACGTGTAAACCACGCTAGAGGCAAAAACCTTGTGGGGGGCGAGGGATGTCAGAAGGTCACGGTAAGTCGATGTTTCACCCACGCTAGAAAACCTGCCCGTACTGACATGGTGTACATGACACGGTCAACACCGGGGAAACTTTCATAATAGTATATGTTTGTAATGGACGTAATGGAACTTTGGTGGCGGCACCATAGGTACTTTCTTTTTAACACTGATCAGTGAACAAAACAGGTTTTGTTCAGAGGAATCATGTTCTATTTAAAACAATTGAAGTTGTGATTCATCCCCACTACAACAAGATTTTGGTGGAACATGGTATTTTTATGTTCAGTGTGTTCATAACGAACATAACCTCACATTTGCGGCCGCGTTATATCAGTACCATATGTAAACAAATCACGCTCATCTTTGGTGCGTTCTTTTCGCAATAGTAGTTGCTGAACATGTTCTTAATAAACATTCAATCATGATTTGAAAATCATGATTTAAAAATTTACAAATAGAAAGTAGCTCATAACAGATAACTAGAGCAGACCAATTTCCGTGCGCGCCACGTGCGCCGACATTGTTAGAATATATATCAAAAAGTTATGATACTTCCAGCGCCATCTACCTTTGTTCGGTAGTTTTAAGTCATGTTGTACTAGGTATAAAAGATGTAACATAAAAAAAATAAATTCTCATTCTGTACTGAAAACTTACTGGGGGTGTTTGATTTAATAGACGTGAGGATGATTGTATTGCATCAGAATTAATAAAACGCATTCGGTATGTTACCCGCTTAGACTACATGTAAGTGTAAGCATACGTAATAAAAGGTCGTCAACATATAAATCAAGAAAACGACCGTTGTTAGACGAAGTGAATAAGCTTATTATGAATTTACCGGACTTAGTATACGATGGCTCGAAAATTAAATATTTAGTGTGCAATACATACGTAGTGTGTTGGTCAAAAACACATTGTAAAGAACACGTAAGCAAGAGTTCGAAGCGCCAAAATAACAAAATCAATTAACATCAGTTTATACATGAACTATGTATGTGTCAATCCTTGGAAGACGCTTAAAACGGTGTTTTTTTAATTCCTCTGTCGTACACACGATAACTGATTTCATAGGATGTACTATTCTTATTTGTCGTGTGTTTATGCATATTACTTTAATAGCAGAAAAGCAAATGTATATTTAATTATATCTGATAGAATAAAGGTCTCTACTTCTATACGTATATCAGGAACAACCTCATGTTGTGTCCCTATTCTATCGTATATTCTAATGTATTACGCATTATACTCCCATGCCTGCGGTCATGGCGCGCACGGAAATTGGTCTGCTGTACAGATAACTGAAGGCAAATATGCTATGGCATAGTTTTGGAAAGGGAGGGTAATGCAACGTAGGGTTGCATTACGTGGTGAAATAATAGATCTTCGGTCAGCTCATCGGAACCTCATCGGCAGATTCGCAAAACGGAAGCTAACCAGACAGCGAATCTACATACTGACAGAGGATTACGGATGATGGGACTGACGAATGATCTAGGAAGGAGTATTGGGGCAGTAGTAGTAGGCCAGTGGTAAAGTAAGGTAGTACAATAGAGAAGCTTTAAGGCCATAAAGATTTATAATGAATAAATAATTTAACCAAGTGACGCAGTTTAAGTGAGCAACCCCCAGCAAGCGAGTGACGCTATCATTTTAAAGTTTACAGAAAACAACTGAAATGCGAGGTCCTAAAAGAAAAACTTCTATACAACAAGATCGAGAAATGATACTTTGAGCTAAAAGTAGAAGAAAGAGGAAAGATAACCCCACGACTATCCCAAAAAATAGTCACCATCACTTTCCCAGCCGAAAAAGAAATTTTTTTTTTTGCAGCAGATTTTCCCTTCGTAGTCCACTGTTTTGACTGTATTTTTGTTTCTGTTGTATAATGCTCTATCCATGTTTCATCCTCAGTAATTAATCGGCGCCAAAACTCTGATTTATTGCGCATAAACTGCGCTAACAGAGCGTCAGAAATGTTCATTCTAACACTTTTTTGGTCTAACGTGAGCAAACGCGGCACCCAATGGCTGGACAGCTTTCTTATGGCTAAATATTGATTCAATATGCTACAAACACGTTCTTTGGACATATTCATAGCCCAATTTGACAACTTTAGTGACGTAATCGTCAGTGGTTGCAGTTTTTGGCAGTTCCGAACGTTCATCAAAATTCCACGGTAGTAAATGGTGGTGCAGAGTCCTCGTACACAACGTCCACCTTATCTTAAGCATAGCCGTATTGCGTTTTAAAAACTAAAAACAAATACTTAATGACCCCTCGATATTCGATTTTTTCAATTTTCTCAAAAATACTCACATTTGGCGAGTTTAGGCGACGGAACAGTTGATATAAACTGCAAACACGTTTTAGATGTGGTTGAAGTCAACTTGTTGGAAACACTTGAACAACTGTTGCTCACCACATCACTGGCAAATGCGCGACATCTAGTGGCCTCTACTTTTGGGTACTAATTTGTTATTAATAATCGTATAATCTTTTAATACAACTATTTTTGGGTTATTCGTTGTTACTATATATAAATGTAAACATTCAATCTTCAAGAGCGATGGTTATACCGATTGCAATAAATCAAATGTGGGGTTAGAATACTTCGTTGACAATAAGCGAATTTTTGCGAAGCAAATATGTTTCCAAATATTTAATAGGTGTTTGTCCGATTGTTACGTCACAATAAATATATTTCATCCATCCACAAAAACGGTGTTTTTAGAGTTGTTTGTCAGTTTGACGTTTTGTTGACAGCATTGAGTTAACCTTAATTTCATATATGCATCTTTTATTAAGTTATGGCATTTGACAATTTCTCCTTATAAATCTTCTTATAAAAAAATAGGCTGTACCTAATAGTCGTATTTACTTGTTCTTGGTTTGAATTGGACATGATCAATTATTAACATTCACTACCCCCACATAACCTACAAAATACCAAACATCATCAAACACCTTGCAGATATATTTGGAGAATGCAGTAAACACTTTGCAACAATGACGTCTTTAATAACGCAAAAAGCAAATACATCGAATGCAAAGAGAAACGCAAAAACTTCCTGTTTGAGTAAATATATAAATATTTGGATGTATTTGGTTCGCAAAAATTTGCCTAATTCTCAAAGCGTAATTTTTCCGGTGTAATTCTTGAGTAGTTGGTGGAAGTAACTGAACTTTATTATCGACCGTTCAAGGGAATAAACTATTCAACATAATCAACTGTTGCGTTGCCTGAACGCGCCCATTGACTCACTCAAACGATTGTCCAACAACAACTGCGCGTCCAAAATGGCTGAAATTTTAGTGAATACCTGTCAAACGATGCGCTACCACATTCCCTATTGGCTTTTACTAAGAGCTGCCATCTTCATGCTAAGGTCAGAAACATTTCATAACCACCATTGTAATTGAAAAATTTCATCAACAATAAGTGACGATTCATCAATCAATGCTTTGAATAACTCAAAATATGTATATGCCAGCAAACCAATGTGACCACCACGTGACCTCAAATTTTAAGATGGCAACGTCGATAAGTTGATAGTACAAGATACGCCACATTACTGATCTGTTTTATAACAGAACTTAACCTTAAAACAAGAGATGTGTCGTTCGGTAGCCTTAAAAAGTCAGTTGCCGTGCAAGAGATGCTATATTTACGAAAACTTACCAGAAAATCGCAGGAAACGTAAACACTGCGCATTCAAACACGTTAAATGTCAAATGACAAAACGTAAACAATAGATATAATAAACAATACGCAGGACAGTAGATAGTAAAACAAAAAGATACACTTTTGTGCTTTTGCTATGACATTGGCGGTCACGTGACCACATACGATTGCTCATTCTGTACTTCCTGTACTTAGCCAAATAGCACAAAACTACGACTTCCAAATTCCAAAATCTTTTAACAAATCTAGCGTTTATTATTAACCTTGTAATTAGACTGAACCCAATTAATTGATTGGGAATAGATATTAAAATAACTGAATAACTTACGAGGAATAGCAGCAGCAAATCTTTCCGAGTCCTCCATTAATTTCTGCCGAAGTTCGTGTCTACCAATATTAGGGGGTCCGATTAGTACAATGGGTCGTTTGTTATTCGCTCGAGGGTAATATAGTGATACTTCTTCGTAAGTCAAAATTTCTTCGGCTTCGTATTCTAAACATATAAATAATATTATAATCAAGTTATACAATTATCCTTTAAATCACAATTTCTGCTGTGCTGACAAAGGAATGTATGAAATTAATCAAAAATTTATGTCTCTTACCATCAGCAGCATTTGTGTACATTGGGTAGCCGCCTTCTGCGTAAGTTCCTTTCTTCTTTTTACGTTTGGCAGTTTTTCCACACAGCAGCGTCGATGATTTCCGTTGCGGTTTCAT
Organism: Popillia japonica; assembly: GCA_004785975.1. Lineage (NCBI taxonomy): Eukaryota > Metazoa > Arthropoda > Insecta > Coleoptera > Scarabaeidae > Popillia > Popillia japonica. The sequence goes on along the minus strand of ML219009.1, from coordinate 33,929 downwards.
CATACGCTCTTCTGCAGCCAGTCTCATACTCTCCCTCTGGTGCTGGAATGATTGCGAAGGAACTAGACCGGCCAACGTCTGGTCGTCTTCTCCTGTAATAGCACATTTAAGAATATCGCTATTTAATTTTAGGGTCATTTCGTTTCTTACCTTCCCTATACGCTTGCCACCAGTTAGGATCCTCCTGGCTTATGATATGCAAAACATCACCTTTTTGGAAACTGATGCCCAATTCTCGACAAGGTATGTACATGTCCTCTTCGGGGTCGTAATCGAAATGGGCCCGCACGTGTAAGAGGGACTCCCGACCGGAGTGGGCCCTCGCCTGAGCAGCCGGCACGATAAGAAACGTCAACGTGCCTTCCATGGCGGCTAATATATCACAGACAGAATTTACACTTTTGCCTCTCATTTCTATGCCGTTAACTTCGAGGATCTCGTCGCCTTCGTGTAGGAGGCCGCTCTTCTCCGCGGCACCGCCTCTCACCACTCTGCCGATCACTACGGCGTCGCCTTCGTTCCTCACCGTCGCTCCAAGGGGTTCGGTACTCTTTTCGATCTTGATTATCTTGATGTTATCTTCGCGATAGTGATCGGGTAAGGAGGATTGGGGTATCGTTTCGGCCGTTGAGGGTGTCGGCGTCGTCGAATCTTCCGGTAACGTTGAGGCTATGCCATCGTGCGCTATCATAAGCGCTTCCAATTCATAACCTTAAAAAATTAATATAATTATATTAAGAAAAGTTTTTCGTATTTGTTAGGTTATCATAAAGGTCATTGACATTGTTGTATTGACGTTTAAGCTATTTTGACGTTTTGCAAAACGTCAAATTGACGTTTTGCGAAGGACGTCAAATTGTCAATTGCGGAAAAAAGAAATGTTTTCTTCTCGAATAAAAATAATAAATAAAGAATAAAAAAAAACAATATATAAAAAATGTATTTGGAGATTTGGGTATGTGTCGTGCTTGTGGACAAGTACCATCTCTGTAAAATATTTCTGTCCATATGTAGATTAAAATAAAGCTCAGCTAAAATGAAGCTCCTTGTTAGTTTGGAGACACTGTGATCCTAGCCCCAATTCAAGAAAAGTATGAAAGGTCCCAAAGAAATTGCTCAAGTAATGGTTGTCATTGATCAGAATAACTACAAAGCAGCATCATGCCACTTCCATTGTTATGAAGAACTGTATTAATTGCAGTCTTCGATTATACAAATTCAAGGATATTGCTTTTTGATTCCAAAACATAACTTTTTTGTTTGTTGGGTAACCTTATGCATCCATTGCTGTAATTGCTGTTTTGGTTTGTCTTTTTTAGCATCATAATGGACAAAGAACTTAAAATCTGAAGCCATCCGGTAAATATAGGCACTGTCTCTTGACATCTTTGAGACCCAATAGACAATAAATATTGAAATATCTAGGAGACTTCACAGATAAAAAATATGGTGAATCTCCAGTTACCTATGTCTAATTACTTCATCAACTTCTTTATGAAGGCTTCTAGATTTTGACCACAACTAGCTTTTTCAATAAGACAAGCTGACTAGATGATGTCAGAAAGTCGCTGCTGGTGTCTAACAAGAGGAGGCTCTTCTAGTGTTAGCACATCAATATTTTCAAATGTCAGATGTTTTTAGATTTTAATATTTCGCCGCGGCTTAGTGACTTTGCAAATTGCGTATTGGCTAAATAAGAAAACTTTGCAATATGTTCATTTCTAATAGCAGCCAATCAAGATTTTTGGTATTCCCAATCAGATTGCTCTGACGAGCCCATTAAAGTTGTTTTAATGTATACGTATTAGATTTATTAGATCGATTGCTCACGGTACCTCGACGTATGAATCACGCTAGAGGTTGTTTTTCTTCCCTCACCCCTAGTGTGACAGATTGACGTCCTTGATCTTCTTCATAATGCCCATCGTGTCGGCCATCTTTAACTCCATTTATGCACAACACCATCTCCTTAATAGAGAAGTCTCTATACAGTAACGTACAAGGTACACTATTTTCTATTTCTGAATATAATTTGAAGAGCATTTTTTTGTCAAGCCTTTATATAAAAAAGATATCAATGTTTACTAGAAATATGAGTCCTATAGGTCCTAAATAGGTCCTGAATCTCTTCAGGAATGGTTGTAACTACATTGTGGGAGCTACTTTCTGGCAATTAATTCCGAGAAAACGCTATTACATGCTCAGCTGTAGCTGTAGTCTTGACAAGCAACTGATAAAGTCTCAGTGACGCAATTTGAACCATTTTTTACTACAGAAATAAGGATCCAAGTCCTGATCTCACACCTTGTTTGGAATTTTATACAAAATAAGTTACATAAGCAGTAGTATAAATTAATATACCGGATTTTCAAGACATAATTAAGGATTATATCGAAACCCTGAAAACCCCAATCAATTGCATTATGGTTATTTATAAACGCACATCACGATTAATACAACGATAAGTGATTATAATGGTTTTATATGCGGACATTGTAAAGGACAAATGAAAACTTCTCCATATTTGTATGTTAAATAATTCATTTAAGTACCAAGAAATATGTTTGCGTCGTCCTTGAATGTACTACTGAAATGATTTACTTAAACAAACGTTTACTCACGTTTACAACCTGACTGAGTAAGTCACATATAATTAGCAATACGTGCGTAAACAATTTTTTAAGTTTAGAAAAATGAATTCTTTAAATTACAAAACTATCACTAATCTTACTATATAATCTTAACATTACGAACCTGTTAAAAGTGTTGCTAATTCGACGGCGCAAGCACTTTGTGTATTGCTTATGACATCCAGGCAATCTCTCAGAGCCGCTTGGGCGTTACTAGTGGGCCTCGGTGCGGTCCTTGACCGTACCTCTTGGACTTTATTGTGAATCGCCAAGGCTCTGCCGAATTGTGGCGATAAAAGTAAAGATTGTACGGCGGCTACTCTTCCTTCGAGCCCACCCAATCCTCTGCCAGTTCCTGCCTTTTTCAGTTGCGTTTGAAGGCGTTGCACAGCAGCGACTAGTTCGCCATATCCTGAAAGAAATTTGTAATTATAAATAAGTATTGATGGTTTTTGCAAGACATTCTGTGTTAAATTTACCCAAGAAAACACACCATGTACGGTGGGTTGATTTAGAATCGACTCAAACAGCCATAAAACTAGATAAAAGTATGCTTTACAGCGATATCCAAATGCGAAGCAGTAATGATATGGTCAACTATATGTAAATTACTATTTATAGATGCAATATATTTTTGTATCAAATCGAGTTTCATATGAAGGTACACAATTATGCTTAATGCAAGGGATCATTTATATATTCCTGAATTGATAATTTTGTAATGCGATCTTATCATGTTTTGAAATAAATAAATATGGTTAAATCGCTATCGCTTACATTTTCACTATATTTCTAAGTATTAATGTAATAAAAAATTGTATGAGTAAGGATTTTTGTATAATTTGAGTTTCATATGCAACTACACAATTATATTTAATGCAAGGGATCATTTATATATTCTTAAATCGATAAGTCCTTAATGCGATTTTAACATATACTTAAATCACAAGCGCATACAATTTCTCTATATTTCGAAGTATTTATGCCATTAAAAAATTGTATGAGTAAGGATTTTCGCATTGTTTAAGTTTCATATGAAACTACACAATAAAATTGTATTAATTTGTTTTTAGTTTGACTGTCTTTTTGTTTACCTTCCTTATTATTTGAAATAAATTATTATTTGTTTACTGTGTGTTAATTAATACTAGAATAAAATCAGGCTTTTTAAGGAAACAAACTTGAGGTGAACATAGATTCCTGTCTAATAACTGCTTTGATAAAAAATTGTTCTGATGGCTCTAAAATTAATTTATGCTCTATTATTAAAATCAGCTAAGTTAGGAGAAATACAATAATTACTTTTTTTGTGTTTATGTGTTATTAATGGGTGTTGGCATGTTATACTATGTCATAATACAGATATTAAAAGTATCTGAAAAAGAATATATTTCTGTAGCCATTTTAAATGCATGCGTACTAGTTCATAAGCAAATTGCTTTATTACTACAAACATCCAGTTAAATGTAGACAGTTTTTGTGTGGGCCTTAGGTCCATGTCGCTTGTCGGGTGAGTCGGTTCTAAATCAACCCAGTGTACAATTGTGTGAGGTGATACGTGCCAATTACCATTTATCTCATAACAATTATAGGTATTAAAATTTGAACGCTTATATGCATGTACATACTTAGCTATGGTATGTATGAGATGATTACGCACATTACCAGGTGAGCAAATACTAGTACCTAGTTCATATCCTGCAGGTGAAGCAAATAATTTTCTAATTTGCAGTTATGAAGATTAGCGGTTGTGGAAAGATATATTGTGTTCAACAATAATTGAAAGGTGTTTGAATCGCCCGCACTTTTTTTATGTTTGAAAGTTGGTGTTTATTTTGATTTTCTGCATTTTCGTTTTCTTCTATTTAGTTTGTTAGATGTATTACTTCTTTATTAGACGAAAGGCTAAGTTTGTACACACAGTGCTAAGCTGTCGGAACGTGAGTCTTTAAACATAGACACATACCGTTCTGAATCAACACTGACTGTTTGGTCATTGTAGGGCGAAAATTTGGAAACACCGAAGCAAGTGCTCGTATTCGAGATCCTAGCTACTATTTTTATATTTTTTTGGTAAAAAAGCCATTTAGCACAAATCTGATACTTTTATCACATTCAGCATAATCAATTACATATATATTCAAAATTTAAACGAAATCGAACACCCTTCGAAAATTGTCAAAAACCACATTTATTCCATCTACACACTTGCGTTTTTTGAAAAAAATCTCGACCTCTCCGATTTTGCTGAAATTTTGAATAAATATGTAATTGACTATGCTGAATATGGGAAAGGTGTCAGATTTGGAATAGGAAAGGTTTTTCTTATCAAAAAATATATAATTATCAACTTGGATTTCACTTTCTCCGAATTTTCCAAATTTTCGATGATACTTATGTATGTTTTGGCCAAAAAACACACTTTAGTTCCAATTTGACACTTTTATCCTACTCAACATGATCAGTTACGTATATATTCAAAATTTAAACGAAATCGAACATCCTTCGAAAATTGTCAAAAATCCACATTTTTTTTCCAATCTCTAACTCTTCGATTTCGCTGAAAGTTCGAAGATATATGTAATTGACCATGCTGAATACGACAAGTGCATCAGATTTGAGCTGAGAATTTTTGTTTTACCAAAAAATGTAATAATATATATAAATAACAGTTGGGATCTCTTCTATTCCAAATTTTCGGTCATTCTTCTGTATTATTCGTTCTAAATCGTCTTTTAGCCCAAATCTGATACTTTTATCACATTCAGCATAGTTAATTACATATATATCCAAAATTTGAACGAAATCGAACGCCCTTCGAAAATTGCCAAAAATTCACAATTTTTTCGATACAGCCCCTTGCGTTTTTTGAGAAAAATCTCGACTTCTCTGATTTCGCTAAAATTTTGGTTATATATAATTCACTAGACTGAATACAACAAAAGTGTCAGATTTGAGGGTGAACTTGTGCTTAAATTTACATGAACAGCATTTTGAACAAATGTTTAAAATTTTAAAATAAATAATATCTTGAATAAGTATTGAATAGTTTTGTAATAATTTTAATGAAGGAATGAAAGTAGACTTTCGCGTGCAATTTAAAGTATTAGCTGTCTGATTAAATTTGAATGGTTTGAAACAAATTAAATGTTAATTAATCAATTAAATGTTTTAATTTTTTGCCTATAAGATTGAATTAGCTAAAATCCAGTACTTCTTCAGGGTCCGTAAACTTGACTGTAACACTTTTGAATTTTGAAAGTTTTTAAGCCATCATTTGTGTTCGTTTTGTGCTGATTAACTGAACATTGAATTTTTGGCAACTAAAAGACAATTTTTAAAACTGCAGAGCTCTTTCAGTGGCACACATGAGCACAAAAGAATATGAAGAATTTCAAAATTCGAATGTGAGGTAGCTAAGACTACGAACTACGAACCCATCCTTGAGTGATAGGCGTAAGTTTATTTTAGCCGTTGTCTGTCTAAAATAATGGTGTAAAAGCACTCGTGGTAGTTTGCTCTACTCTGATATCGAGTAAATCAGTTTTATGAGAGCTATAGCGCCAAACTGCTTTCTATAATCAAAATTATAATAATTCGCGAAGTTCCCAGCCAACTTAAAGCATTAACACAATAAATGTACAGTACCTATTTCGTATTATACAATTGACAGCATTATCTGAAAGCATGGCCAAATTTTGAAAAATAAATCCTTAATATGTTCCTTAGGATTAGACTGCCTTGGAGTAAAAAAATTATGAAATCAAAGCTTGTAGGAGTACTGCAAACACACAGAGATCTATGCTATCTATTTCTCCAACTTCCACTCTTTTAAATCAACTTATATGTCAGAGCAATGATGGAGTTCTAAGATTTGATCCACCAAACTTCATTACTTGCGTCTGTCTGCCGAGTGCAATTCTACTTCCTTTTGGAATCTTGTCTTATGGTTCTTCAGGTGTCTGCTTAAAGTCACCTTCATTAAATCGCTACCATCATGTTAAATAAGATGATTTTTAGAACGATACTATAGGAGTGTAGATGATCATACGGCCTATATCTATAGACCCATTCAAGGCTTCAATATTGTTCAAAAAAGGCTTTGGCATTGCTGCTACTGGAAAAACGCCGGCGAAATGATTGTCCCATTGTAATTTTTAGCCGAGGATAATATTTGGCTTCAATAGAATATTCTAGTTGCTCCTTTATCTACTCAAAGACACTTTCAGCAACTATTGTCATTTTAAACTTTCTGACACTTCAAACAGATGGCGTTATATTAAACCGGCGTGAATTTAGCAAGAATTTAGAAGCACCAAGCTATTTTCTATAAGAGAATTGGTGCAATGTATCTAACTTTAGCCAATAGTAGATTGTTGTATTAGGATTAAAAATGTCTCTTTTCGACAAGTACAATTTTACATTTGCGAGGCGTAGCGTAGCCGAGCGAATCTAAAATTGTACGAGTCGAAATAACATTTTTAATCCGAATGGAAAATGCTATTTTTTTCTCCAACCGAAATCATGCATTGCGATAATAAAACGAAGTCTATTTTTTATTCAACCGAAATCATGCACTGGGATAATAAAACGAAGTAGGTAAGTAAGTTATATCGACGTTGTCATGGATATGTTGTCAAACGTTAGTCATACATTCGTTGTCATTGCGTTCATTTGTGATTATTAGTGGTCCAATTTGTTGAAAACTAAATAAAAATCGTTAAATAATAAATTAAAACTTTGAATACTTTTTAATCCTAGGATTAAAAATAACCACTTTTACTTATTAAAATTAAAAGTGAATATTTTTGTTGCTTAGATACCACTTTCTTGGATCAGTATGCAAAATGACAACCTTAGATACTCCCAATCCTCCCAATACTCCTGACAGTCAAAATATGTCATACTTTTTTTACGGTTGGAGAAAAATTAATAATTATCCTATTATGTTGTACTTCTACAGTAAAAACTCCTGTCAAAACAAACCTTAAATGAAGTCGTAAATTTATTTCCTAAAACTGCGCCATTTTATATAAGGGCATAAAACAGAAGCAATTATAAAATAGAGATGCTAAATATAACGAAAGAGGAAGAGTTATGAAGGTGATAAGTCGAGATTAACGAAAAACAATAGATATTGAACAAACATCACTTTAACATTAATTTATAAATCAAAAGCTTCCACTAAATTAGAATTAATGAAAATCCAATGACATCCATGACAGATAATACACAGATAGAAGAAAAACGTGTGGAAACGCTCCTCAACTCTTTTTATGTAGTTCGATGTAAACAAGCAAGCACATGATTCATTCACGTATCGTATGATCACGAACCTGCCACCTTGTCTTTATTACAAGCTAGCCCCACCGTCTACCTGACTGTATAATCATTTCCTGTTTCAAAGGGTCCCTTGGCCGGAAGTTCGAACACGCGAACGTAATGGCAGTGCACTTGATGATGTGCTTTGCCACGCTGACTTGACTGGCTACTCCACGGTACACCGGTTGAATTACAAAAGAGCCACTACATACAATATAAATAATATGCAGAGTGGATATTATAGCCGCGGTTATCCCTATTTAATAAGCGGCCATTCGTACGAAAATAATTAGTTCTGATTTTGTGTGTGCTGTGAACAGGTTGCAGAATAATAGTCGATTAAGTTGGCTTGTGCGTCGTAATGATATGGTTCAATTGGGTACATCTTTAGGAACAAGTATGGTCTCGTTACTCGGCATTTACTAAAAAGAAGAGGTTTTAACGAACTATGTACTTAAGTAGGATATTCTCTATGGGAGGTTGTCTATTTAATACATTGCTCAACAGAATTAAGAATATTTTTCTTAAAAATGACAAAAAAACATTTGATAGTTGAATTAGCACCGGTATATTAATCACCCTGTGTACAGAAAACCGATTTCTGTATACCACAGTCTATGTATGCTACACTGTGTATAGCACCTTTTTTACATTACCTTATATGCATATAATAATAGTGTAGTAATAATTTCTATCCCACCTAAAAAGTCAATGACCTTTTACTGTTGACGTCACGACTAACTTGGAACTTTGTAATTAGTGTTACAGCGTTTTCCTTTGGGAGATCTAGTTCTGCACTAGCACTCAAGGTCAAATATAGTGACGTAGACGCATCGTCACTCCTACGTAAAAGTGTACTATTTTCTCATTGAAAAACGTACAATTCTTGCTCGGTGCTAGTGGTTGGTCGATAGCAAGTCGATAGGAACAGCCAGCACTGACTCAGTGCATTTTTAGGAAAATAGTACAGTTTTACGTAGGAGTGACGATGCGTCTACGTCACTATATTTGACATTGAGTGCTAGTGCAAGACTAGTTCTGCCAAAGGAAAACGCTATTAGTTTGAGATATATCGTAGTAGCGGACACAAGTGTGTTTCAATTGCTGTCTGTTGAGGTTACAAAATGTGAGTTTCAGGTTATAAAAAGGGGGTTTCTTCTGACTACAAAATTCCCTGCACAGGACCGCAGTAGCTATTCGTTTGTGCCGAATAGTGGGTGTTTTACCGATAATAACTAAATCTTAGTTTCCTGTTGAGTATCGACGTCACGAATGTCCTTGAACAGTGCAGTTTTTTTTTTCACTATATATCTTTAGAGATTAGTTAGTTCGAATTGTGTTGTTGTTCTACTGACACCTACAATCGAATTGCTGTTGGTGAGGTTATAAAAACCGATACAGAATTCCCCGTCCTGGATGCAATTTTTGAGATCAACAACAGTTCATTTTCTGCGAGATAGTAGGATCTATTCAATATGAATACAAGCTATTCACTTATCTACCACCTATAACTAGCAAGGTATACATTAAAACGAGTGCTGTTCCTAGAGCTCGTATGTCCGTCAGGGTCTCGCTTCATTAGTTCAGGATATTGGTTCGTAAAGGGATTAAAACTTTTCATTTATGGTGTAGTTTCGTTTCATGACCATACGATGCCGTTTTAACTCTTCTATAGATAACCAGGTTTGTTAGACCTGCTTGGAAAAGTACGTTCACGAATAAGACTAATGCCTTAGATTAGAGCATATTATCAAATTTCGGGCTGAGAGGCTTCGAGATTCTTCTAACTACTATAGAATCTTACTTCTTTGTTGAGTGAAAACATCATTATTGTCCTTCAGTGACTTTGGTGTTGTGCAATAAATTTTTGGAGATTCCTTAGTTCGAAAAATATTATCCTTGTGGCAATACGTAAATCTGAATTGCTGTCAATGATGTTATATTGGCTTGGAACGCAAAAGAAGCAGTTTTCAGGTCGGAAAATAATTGGTTCTCTTTCTGCAAGATATCAGCCTCTATCCAATGTGAATAGAAACTCTTAAGTTATTAACTGTTCTCACAATCAAAGATACAGAGATTCTTTCTTTGCAAAGAGGCTTGTCCTGTACGATGTTGCCATCTCGTGAGTATGAACTTGCATATCAATCAGCTGCCATGACTTAATACATAACCTATTAGAGAACAGATTTAGCAATAATCCGTAGCGCCATTATGACGTGTATTGATGACGTTCCCCGATTGTTATCGCAAACAGACTATACGATACTGAGAGTGCTATCCATAGAGCTCATCAAGTTGGATTATTTGTCGTTTATATCTATGAAATTGGAAATTTAGATGAGGTTGTTGGTCAGTACCATTAGGAAAGTGTAGGGGGACAAACATTTTGACTTTTCCAATTTGGTTGATTTCGTAAAAAAAATATTTCGAAGAGAAGCTTACCTGAAAGTTCAGTAAGATTTGATATTATTCAGTTGAAGTATCGAAAGCAGTTTTGAATAAATTAGCATATTGGCTAGCTCGCAAAGTGAAAGGTTTTGTTTGTCGGCCATAAGAGACTGTTTCAACTCTTCTATGGATAATTACCCTTGTTAGACTTGGTTGAAAAGGTTCACAAATAACAATTGACTCTAAAATGGTAAAAGTTACAGTGCTGTTCCTAAAGCTCGTATGTTCGTCAGGTTCTCGCTTCTTATTTGACATTCGGATTCGTTCTGAGTGGGTGCTCTAATGGCATAATTCCGCTGACACCACATACTTCTGTAAGGGGTCTATTAAATGGTTGGGTGTGCTTCAAAAATTTTTGATAACATTTAAAAGGGAATTAGAATTAAAATTAGAAATTACATATGCATTATATCTGTATTACATTGTCCTATTAGTGGATCATTCTTTTCTGTTGGGCAATAAAGATTATTATTATAAACAGAAACAATTTATAATTATAGATGATCCCAAACATTTACATAGTACGCATTAAGTAATTATGGTCCATAACTCATTACACCAATAATTACTTGCTCATCACTCAATACGTCTATTACCTAATGCTTTGATGTCTGGGATAAGGATATTGATCATCACGTTATGAAATAAAAAATTTCACATACGAACTATCTACATACGTACTACCTAACCTACGTAATTTAAGTGTAGTATTAAACAGCCGCTTAACTACTACGACATACTTTTTTTAACCAATAAAGTTCTAAATATAATTTCGTAATATCTTTTGAAGCTGTTCAAACACCCTTTCTTATCTTTACGTTCGATCGATCGGTGGTCTCGGACAAAAATAACCGTGAAAATGAAACGAAACACAGAAACTAATTCCAGGAAATTAACAACGCGTTCGCCACGAAGAATGCTAGAACGGCAGTTTCTTTAATATTATTTGTAAACATTTTTTTTGGGTCACGAAGTGCGCGAAAACAGAATTGGGTCAAAGCGTATTTCAAATACAGATGAAGTGGCAATCAATTTTACGTTTTGTTTTTGCCTAACGCAACGAAAAGGGACACGCATGACAGGGTCCGATTGGGCCTTTTTTATATGGGTGGACTTGATAAATTGCGAACATTACGATTTATTACGTTTAGCTGAAAGATTATCACTTTGTAACATTTCGGTTTGTGGAGGTTATCGGTTTTTGTCTCTATGTTCAAAGTGAGGGTAGCTCGAAATACGGATTTAGAAATTTATTGTTAGTATTTATTGCATAGTTCAAGATTACAGTTGACCGTTTCTTTCTTATTTTCATAACGATGTGGCGACATTTTAGTGATAGTGAGAGCGATGTGAAGAATGATGGTGATGTTGAAAGACAGCAGCGAAAGCATTTATCGCCAGATGCCAAACAGATTATTTGCTATATCTATCATATTCTGATGGAAGAACACCACGATGGACAAATGAAGAATATCGAACCAATTTGGTAATTAAAAAAAGTGCCTACTGGAACTACATGCAACAGGGACTTCCGAACTTTGACAGTTGGTAGCGGCCATATTGTTTAAGCTACATCTGTCAGATTGGCTTTATTTATTCAGTTTTACCAAATTATCCTGCACGGATATAGCTTTCAATAACAAATAATGAAATGATCGTCCTACCGAGAGGACTATTCGCAGTGTGGTGGATAAATTTGAGGCCACTGGTTCGGTAAACAAGGAAGTAACACCCGTACGACGAAGAAACGCAAGATCTGCCGTGAAGTGTGCAGGAGAATTCAAAGCAGTCGATTTCGCGTTGCCCACAGGAACTTGTCCTTTCGCAGACCACGACTTGGCGAATTTTGCGTCGTGACATGGACCTACACCCGTACCAAATTCAACTGACGCAGAAACTGAAGGTAGATGACCATAGACAACGACGTGTGTTCGCTGATTGGGCTCTGGAGCAGTTGGAAACTGATCCTAATTTTCAGCAAAAAATCAACTACAGCGATGATGCTCATTTCTGGATGAATGGATACGTTAACAAACAAAATTGTCGAATTTGGGACGATACCAATCCACATGAGATCCAAGAGCGTCCAATACATTCCGAAAAAGTCACTGTTTGGTGTGAGTTTGCATTGGCGGCCTCATCGGTCCATATTTCTTTCAGAACAGCGTTGGCCAGGCCATCACCGTCAACATTGAGCGCTATGGGGCGATGATTACCAACTTCGTTTGGTCTGAATTGGATAACATGGACATCAATGCTATGTGGTCTCAACAGGACGAGCAAAGAAGTAACAAAGGAGTGTCCAAAAAGTTAATGATTATGACATTAGTAGGATTTGGGAGCAAATATACTCTATGTCCAGAGAAAATGTATCTACTCTGGAAGGCTTACATACATACATAAGAAAATTAAACATCCTATTATTATTCACTTCAAGAAAGTTGGATTTAAGTTTGGCGCTCTAGACAGATGTCGTACAATTATGGAGACGCTGATGTTGCAAAAACTTCGGTATGACTACTTATTAACAGCAGTATGTGTCAGATGATCGTGCCTGTTCCGAGAGGGAAGAGAATTATTATTTGTTACACTGGGTCAGAGAAAGATTGGACTTGATTACCATGAAGATATGACCTCATCTTTGTTTGAAGAATGGTTTTGTAATTGTTTTTTATGAGGTCTATCGAAAGGTAATGTGATAGTAATGGAGAACTCTGCATATCATTCTCAGCACAATAGTAAAGTTCCTACAAAATGTAATGCTGAGAAAACTATTCAGAGGTTTTTAGAAGCCAATGACTTATATTATGAAGATCATTATAGGTAAAACTAATTATTTGGGATGATTAAATGTTTTGAGATAAATTACAAAAATCGTTGGCTGAATTATGAAATCATTTTATGTTCAATGTTGTTAGTTTATAACATACATAATTGTCTAGAATCATAACCAATCTGTTGCTCTGTTTGAACCATAACAGGCATAAGAAAAGTACATTATACTGCTGATTATTAATTTTATTTCTCGTGAAAACAAAGACGAGTTTGTGTGATCACAACATACAAAACTCTAACTTGGTTCACACTCTAACAGAGGGCGCAAGTGTAATCTGTATATGTAGTCATAAAGTGTCATTCCTATGAGTTAATATTCTCTGGTGTTAAGACATGGTTAAGACATTCTGACAGTAATTCGTTGTTTGACAGTTACTTAAACAAAACTGTTTCGAGCAATACTCAAAAATGGATAAAGTGGAGGGTGAAACATCGAACGGAATTCATAAGAGGATTTTACCTACATTGGGTGACTCATGTCCTTATGAGTGTGTTCGACGTCTGATAAATGAGTTTAAGCGGCCGAAATCAGCTGTCACCCGAATCATCGATAAAGTCCATGATTTGATTTTAACCGATTGTACTGTGCACAGGATGGGTGCCGCGTTTACTCGCTGAAGAGCAAAAGCGAATTTGCTCGCAAATATCTGCCGACAATTTGCAAGCATTTCAGAAGAATATTGTTTGAGTTTTTTCGCCGTTTTGTGACAATGGACCGAACTTAGATACAACACTATGTCCCGGAAATAAAACAGCAGTCGAGACAATGGATTGCCCATGGCGACTCGACTCCGAAAAAAGCAAAATTCGTTCCATCCGCTGGAGAGGTCATGGCATCAGCGTTTTTTGGAACCAAATGGAATTTTCATACTTGATTACCTTGAAAAGGGAAGAACCATTACTGGAGAACACTATGCATCACTTTTGGACCGACTAAAGGGGGCAATAACCGAGAAACGCCCGGGAATGGCCAAGAAACAAAGGTGTTGTTTCACCATCACAATGCACTCTTGCATTCAAGCCTTGTCGCTCAGCAAAAATTGGCGGAGCTACGATTTCAGCTGATTGCGCATCCCGAAACTAAGAACTTTTCTGAAGAAAATTTAGGTCTAACGAAGAGGTCATTCATAAAGTAAACCAGTATTATGAAAGCATTGAAGAAATTCATTTACATGAAGAGGTCGCGAAGCTGGAAGGGACTATATCGAAAAATAAAGTAGGTTGCAAAACTCGAATTGTAGTCTAACCTTTCCTAACACTAATATCTTAGCGGTAATAGGGCTCACCACGTATTATTGGAATTGAAAATGCGAATTGATTAGCTCAAAATAATCTTCGTAGCTGCAGATGCAAGGTGCTTGGTTGACAACTTTGTCAATACATCCAAAAACTTTGTCGGGAGGAATGTCCCACTATGGTAAAACATTTTCAATTTCCTCAATTTGATTCGGAGCTTCCTTAATTAGCCCCACACCAAACATTGTCAAAATCGTTGAATTTTTATTCTGTCCAAGGCATCCATCCGCAAAATGATGAATTTTGCTAATAGGATACGGAAATTGTGCAGTCATTTCAATTTTTAGGTAAGTCGACATCAGTCTTGAAAAAAGATGTCACATTTTGAGAATGAAAATCAGCTCTAGAAGATCTTTTAAAATTCTATTATACTGCTGCGAAATATATGAAAATTATACGATAAATTCGTATATTGCAGGTAGCTACACCCAATCTATGCAATAATATGTAGTTTAGTAGGGGATTATCTCCACAAACAACAAATTTTAGATCAAAAAGCATTTTATATTACATCTTCATTATTTACCTTAAAAAAAAATTCAGAACTTACCGTAAATGGCATGCACGATCTCCTTTTCACCCTGCGGTGCCGGCGTCGTGGACCTGGAAGACTCGTTGATGTCGTCCTCGGCGAAGGCATCGTTGACGGCGCCCTGGGGTCGATTCTCCAACGCCTGGAGTTTGCGAGAGCCGCGCAGCGACCGGTTTAAAAATTCATTTTGCGCCGCTATCCTCTCCTCCTCTTCCTTGCGTTTCCGTAATTGTTCCTGCGAAAAACGGGGAAAGGAAAAACCGCTATTAATATTTAATAACCTCGTTAAATCTATTGCGTTCTCTCGTTCGATCATTAAAACGGAATCGTTAAGATTCCTGTTTTTTATTTCTGTATTTTTTTATACAGGGTGTTTCCGAATTTGCACCAATCTATTATAAATTAATTTGTGGGACATTTCATATAATTTTTTTTGTTTAGAGAGCACGTTCTAAATTTTAATTGATTATACCTCTATTCAGTATTAAATCTATACGATTTAACTGTATAAATGCAGTAATGGTAACTTCCGAGTAACTGTATATAATAACTTCCGCGTATATTCAATATTTATAATGGAACGTTTATATAATTACCTACTTGAAATATCAACACACGTACGAATCACATACATATAAACTCTTTATTGGACGCGAATATTTCTTCCGGGTGGCGTAGTTAATAGGTATCAAATAAGAAATAATCTACGGGAATATTATAGTATTTAAGCTGCTTCAAACTATTTTTACATTTATAATCTATTTCCGCAATTTTTAAGCATTTGAAAAGTTAAAGAAACGGATGCTAAAATATGAATTAAAGATACAGTCTTCAACAGCTCAGCTTCAATCTCTTTCCATTTTTTTTTGAAATATTATCTTCAAAGATCAATCGGAAATAGAAAATCATCTATCCCTATTGGATTATTTATTATGCAGAAGAAACTAGGATAGTACGATAGAAAATGAACCATGAATAAACACCTGAATAGTAGCAACATTTTTAAATTGTCAACGTTCTCGATAGCCTCTCGTAGCCAATGAACTGACTATAGCTGACGTCCAATTTAACCGATATTGTCTAACTACACAAACATACACAACAATTACACAAATATGCAGACTGGTACTGGTAAACAAATAATTTCCTTACAATAATTTTAAAGCTGTGAAGTCATCAATAACGAAACGAACTTATTCTACTGCCAACTTAAATTTCTAATTTCGCGCCTTTAATTTGACCTTGATCTCAATCATTTATGAACACATGTTCTGCCAGTGTGCTAATAAAAAAGTTTGATAAATGTCCTGTTGTGGCCAAATAAATGTAGTACAACCTTTTTTACATACATTTTTATTGATTTGACATTTAATATTTTGACATTTAATTGTCAAAACGATTGACGTTCCATAAAACGTCAATTAAGCATACTATCACGATATTGCAAAAGCTCCCTGTAGCTGATTAAATTTGGTAAATTGCCCAACAAATGCAGTTAAATAAAACATCGAGTTGTGCACTGGCTTTGAGGAATTTCAAGATCGTAATTTAGTTCAAAATCTGCTACAAAATCTTTTCAACTCAGTGAAATTAGCTATTGCGAAATTTTTCGGAATCATATAAAACTGCAAGCAGGAGAATACGAGATGGCAACGTAGGTTAAGTGTTGAAACCCAAAAAATTAAAATTAAAATTTCAATTCGCAAGTAGTGGCTCTATTTATATCTACAGGTTTGGCGACAGCGGATAGGAAAAGGCAGTGATAATTAGCCTTAAAACATCACTACCAAAAATGCGGACGTAGATCCAATAGAAAACATGTTGTGTATAAGATTCACCTTCCCTGATGCAAGCTACCAAGTATATAGGCTCAGTGTTGTCGGCTCTAAATTCGCAAAATCAATCCAAGCCCCGTGAGTGTACCTCAATCAAATAACTTTTTCTTCCGATTCGGCAAGACATTTATACATTTTCGCGTTGATTGGAAGGTGAGGGGGTGGCAGGAGATGTTGTCCTGTAAAGAAAGGCGCTTTCCTACCTAAGATAACTTTTGGAAATGCAGAAAAAAGTTTCCAAGAATTATTTGCTTTTCTAGTTCTTATTTAGTATTTCCTTTAGAATTGGAATGCACTGAAGTTCATATCTGAGATATTCTATTATTTATGGCTATTTATGAAACCCTACTTCGTCATTGCCAAACTAGCTTTAACTTAGAAGCTTATGAATCTATCGTTAATTAATAGAACATTATGGTAAGAAAGGAAGTTTTTGGCTTATCTACGGGTTACTCTGACCTAGGCCAAAGTAACCCGCATAGGTGGGCCAAAGATAACCTCAATTGTAGAATGTGTTATTATTCAACAACATTTCCATAAATCATCAAAATTATACTTACACAATCTGAAGAAAGGTATATGTATGATAATAGTCACTTACTAGAGGATAACAAGCAACAGGTAGCAGTTACACAAGTGGAAGTGGAACGATTAATAAACAACAGGCTTAAGTCAGCCGATATGTCATTCGATTAGTCCATCTGTCGTAAGTAACTTTGCTTTCACGCAGGTTTTTCTTAGTAGTTATGATTGCCAACTAGCCGCTGCCGATATTGGTTTATCCCAAGGGATTTTTTTGTTGACGAACCATTACATCGCCAAAATGTTGGTTTTAGGATTGCAATATGTCCAAGAAGATTATATATATTATATGTAGATATTACAATTAAATACTTGTCTCATTCATACATAAATACATATACATATATCAAATGGATGATATATCAAGTCTGTATTTGGCAAAGAGCTATAAAAAAAGATTGTATAATTTTGTTTTTTTTAAGCAATCAAAATAACATCTTATCCATTACACATCTTTACGCAAACATTACATTAAATTATGTCAAACGTTTACCAAGGTAGCTAACACGTTTTCAAGGTGGCACGCAGTTGTAAAGCATAATACTCACGGTAATTTTTAATACAAAACCAGTTGAATGAATTACACGAAATTGATTACGTAACGTCAAGAAGAACATTGCTGACCGACGTCACTTTAGTAGGTAACACGAACGTAACCCATTTAATTTTTTGCTACGTTAATTATCGTCGTTAGCAAGCGGCGGTCTCTCAAATTATTCCATAAAACATTGTCATTCGTACAATTACAATGAAGTCGTAGTACAATTTCTGCGAGTAACGGAAATTGTACACCTTGTTATACAGAATTAAAGACATGACACAAATACCATTACCAGTGAAAATAATTCTTTTTGTATGGTGGTATATCGGCTTTTGAATAACATAAATTATACTGTCCATTAGAGCGTTATTCAACATAAATAAACATGTGTTTATGTACTCAGTATCATTAGAAGTGTTACACTCAAAAGGAATCATTAGTTTAACTTGATTTTTTTGGCGATAGCATTTGCAAGAAATTTTATTAATATGTTACACGAAAAAAAAAATAATATTGTCCAAGCAACTTGAATTTCGTTGATTAGCTGCGACAAAGTTTGTGGAGGATTGTACAAAGTGGACAGTCGCCTTTCCATGAAATCATGAACATGAATCTCCGCAGAAAAGTAATTATTAGATTCTTTTCGCAAAAAAGTTGACATTATTACCATAGCATGCTTTAAATATAGTCACTTTGATTCCAAAGTTTAACAAATTAGGAGTAATTTGTGGGTGTAACACTTCTAATGGCACTGAGTATAATTGTGATGAAGATGTAAATTAGCTATTATTAAATCTAATATACGATGCGCTATAAATGTTGTCGATGAATAATAACAGAAAGAAAGAAAGAAATCTTTAAATTAATAGGACGTGATGCTACACAATATTTCAACAATTTATCGAGGTAAATAGCAAGTAATAGCACTTTCATCGAAACAATTTTTTTCCAATTCCTCGACTACACATTACATCAACATTAATACGAATGCGTGTAAGATTTCATTTTGTTCTAATTAACAATGTGTTCGGTATTTTAGAAAGTGAAAATTGTAAAGGTATAATATTCACATAATTGTAATATTTTGCACAGAGGATGATTTCATATTCTTTATTGTATTCAGAATTACAATCATGTTAGTGATCCTAAGCATTACAATGATACAATGGTATTGGGATAGAATAAAAGGCAGATAATATTAATTAAAAGAACGATTTGGACGATCAATATAAGTATGTAGTTGTGGTTTTAAAATGATGTGTTCATTTTAATAATCTTGTCAAACGAAATGTGAAGGATACTTCGACAGAACAATCCATCGTCGTAAGCTACCTCGAAGGCCATGTTGATGACCACTACGATTTATGTACTCATTGGTTATGAAATACTTATACGGTTTAAATATTTTCTTTTTTCAACACTAAACTTTCCTCATTAGAGTAGGCTGTTTTAAATAATTAACTTGTCAAAACCTGGTCCAAATGGAATGCTTTTGAAGATTTCAAATTTTGATAGTTATTGAACTTTATGATGATAAACTTACGATGGTATATATATTTATAGCGAGATAATGTAGTACCGTATAAATTTCCAAATGAAGGTCCAACTGAAAATTTCTGTTGGCCTAACCATGATTGATACGAGATTATGCGTAATATTTTCCATAAAATTTTTGCTGGTGATAGATTTCCAAATAATAATATTAAACAACACAATCACAGTTTAGGTACTATTATTCTGCTTCTGATATAGCACCATACAAGTTATTTCTTTATTCTTTTTTTAATAAAAAAGGATTCAAGTCACAACAGTAACTTATCAAATGAATTTTATGAAAAAAGTTGCCCTGAAAAATTATTACAAACATGATTTCGTTTGAAGTTACCAGTGGCAGTGGGATTTTCCCTTAAAAATAATTGCAAAATGAAAACAAATTTGAACGATATGTTCTCGATGTTAATTAAACACATCAAATGCTAAAAATTCACTTCAATAAATGCATCAACCAATTGCGTCTTGTATACCGTTCTGAAAATATGCTGCAAATATTTTGATTAAACGCGCATTTATACCGTTTGACATTTATGTCAAAATCATAGTGTGATGGAATCAAGTCAATATACGATCTCAAACCCGAAATATAAACATCGATATTAGATAGTACCAACCTTTAGAAGTTACGTCTGTCAAAATTACATGATATTACTATATTGGACGCACTCAGGAGGAAAAACAAACTGTTAAGTACTTAAAGAATTAGTAGCATTCTAATGTGATCAAACCAGAGTGATTCAAAACCATTACTAACTATTTGGTTGCGTGAATGAAGTCATTTTATCATAGATTTTCAATAGTTGTCCTAACGTAATTTTCCTATTTTCGAAACAATAGAAAATTCGAACTTCATGTGATGTTTTCTAAAGTATTAGAAAAAACCATTTATTATGTTTTTAGACAAAAAAAAGGTTTCTTTTAAATGAATGCTTCAACAGTCAGACAGAAAAGTTATGGCTTCTATATTAATCATACATTACCGCGAAGATTTACCATCAATATTACATAAATAACGTTATTGGATCATTTGAAGGCAAAAATTCTAAAGATTGGGTTCTATGAAGAAGACAAAATATCACTCTGATCAGGATTATCCACCATATTACGGTCATCAAGCTGCTTGGTTTGGACTTTCAATTGCTCCCACCACCCACTGCATTTTCCTGATTTGCGATTATTAGCTATCGCAGAACTCAAAGATATGCTCCAGACAGAGAGATTTGGCTCCAATGAAGAAAAGCCAACGTTGAAACATAAGATTAACTATTCTATACGAACAAGTCAAGTGGACAGAAACTGAAATATTAACCAGCAAGTGTAAGATTTTTACCCAAATTTTAGTTTGCTACCAAAGAGCTACAGGGACACTCATGGAGTAAAGAAAAAAAAATTGTTTGAAAAATCTTTCATGCTCGCAACCAAATTTAATCTATAGTGACGCGTTTAAATAGTTTATTTGATTTGCCTAAAGCTTTTAACGAAACTTGAACAACAATAACATGATTGATAACTGCTTCTAGGCGTTACGTCATAGATGTCACCAATTTTTCTGTAAAGTCCAAAACAGCTTGTCTCACGCTTCCATAGAATGTTGTTGTTTTTAATTGGTTTTTCCTTCAGACAACGCTTAATTTCTACCCAAAGATCCTCGAAAGATGTGACCCATCCCCCACCACTCACACCATGTGTTGCAGGTCTCTGTTTTCTTGAAAGATGATTACAGACATTTATCTCTAGATGTTCTCTTAAAATATTCATAATCGTGCTTAATCTTAATCTTGCATAATATGTTTCTACAACATTTTATTATTTTAATTGTATCAGAATTAACTCTGACGGGTAGTTTCTTGTACTTGTGGAGATACATACTTACTGGAAGTATATCTTTACGTTCTTCATTGTTCGCCAGTATATTCAGTTTGGCCTCGCGTGGTTTATTCACGATATTAGAAATAAGTACCTATGTAGTTCTTTATGAGACGTTGCACTGTTGCTGCTAGTGTTGCTGTTATGACAGTAACTTTGCGTTGGGAACATCTCTTGTATGAAGATCAACAATAACATCTTCCAAGGCAAATGCAGTTTCGCTGCCTTTGAATGTCTTTACATGCAGGTTCAAGTTTGGATATGCTTTGTTAAAAGGTTTTGTGATAAAACTAAGTATGTCTTTCAGTACCAAAATTATGGCAAAGCTTTATAATACATGAAACGCACGACAAACGCTGCTTACGCATTTTCTCATCAAATTCATTATAAATCCACGTCAGCTAAACTTAGTACGCATGTATAAAGACTAATTTTTATATTGATGCAAAATTGTCAACATAACATACTCACATCCCAGCCAGTAATATCAATGCATGTAGTACGTTTACAAGCACACACATACGAGATCGCCATACCTTTCACAACAGCCAGTGAGTGATAAAATATGTATTAAACGTTATTCTACGCTCGTATATGTTCGTATTTATACCGTGAGCGAGTATTTTTGTCGCCATTAAAGGATATCCTGCGTCAGATATATTCTGAAAATATTACCATGTTCAATGGCTTCATATAAAATCCCATACATACAAGATACTAAATTAAAATGCATTCCAGTAATAGAAAGATGTTCGCTTTGAAACAATTTCATCCGAACAATAGATTATAGTTGTAATAACTTGAAGTAATGCGAGTAATTTAGAGGAAACTGCTATCAAATATTCAGCAATGGTTTATGACCTTACCGGAATGCTAAAACCGAGCACTAGGGTGAAAGTGTTTTACATAATTAAACGTTATAAATTATGCAAATAAAATTAGTGAAATATCTGTTCCAGAAGTCCCAGAGGAACTGACAGCGTGGCGGTATCGGATGCTCTCATAGAGTACATAGAGATTACGATAACTGCACAACTTTCTTAGAAAATTTATTAATTTTAGAATTGTATTTGAGGGATTTCGTTATCAAAAATTATGACTAACACTATTTATTATCAGATTGCAAGCTTATAGTAGATGATAACCACCACATTAATCGCATCCAAAATTAACGGTTTTGTAGATTTTACGTTGTCTAACCTATTAACCTTAATACATGAAAACTAAGCAATTAATATATGTACAGTGGGTTGATTTAGAATCGACTCAAACTGCCATAAAACTCGATAAAAGTATGCTTTACAGCAATATCCGAATGCGAAGCAGTAATGATATGGTCAACTATATGTAAATTACTATTTATAGGTGCAATATATTTTTGTATCAAATCGAGCTTCATATGCAGGTACACAATTATGCTTAATGCAAGGGATCATTTATATATTCCTAAATTGATAATTTTGTAATGCGACCTTATCATGTTTTGAAATAAATAAATATGGTTAAATCGCTATCGCCTATATTTTCACTATATTTCTAAGTATTAATGTAATTAAAAATTGTATGAGTAAGGATTTTTGTATAATTTGAGTTTCATATGTAACTACACAATTATATTTAATGCAAGAGATCATTTATATACTCTTAAATAGATAATTAGTTAATGCGATTTTAACATACATATAGTTAAATCACAAGCGCATACAATTTCTCTATATTTCGAAGTATTTATGTCATTAAAAAATTCTATGAGTAAAAATTTTCGTATTGTTTGAGTTTCATATGAAACTACAAAATAAAATTGTATTAATTTCTTTTTAGTTTGACTGTCTTTTTCTTTACCTTCCTTATTATTTGAAATAAATTATTACTTGTTTACTGTGTGTTAATTAACACTAGAATAAAATCAGGCTTTTTTAGCGAAACAAACTTAAGGTGAACGTAGATTCCTGTCTAATAACTGCTTTGATAAATAATTTTTCTTATGGTTCCAAAATTAATTTGTACCCTGTTATTAAAATCAGCTAAGTTAGGAGAAATACAATAATTATTTTATTTGTGTTTATGTGTTATTAAGAGTGTTGGCAAACGCTATACTATGTAGTAATACAGATATTAAAAGTATCTGAAACAGAATATATTTCTGTAGCTATTTTAAATGTATGCGTACCAGTTCATAAGCAAATCGCTTTATTACTACAAACCAGTTAAATGTAGAAAGTGTTTGTGTACGCTGTTAGGTCAATGTCGCTTGTCGGGTGAGTCGGTTTTAAATCAACCCAGTGTACGTGCACAACCTACAGTTGCAGCAATTTAAATTAAAAATATCGCGTTTCCACTTAAAATAAAAAAATATTTTGCAAGATGATGTCGTTGTACGCAATTTGTTTGAAGAGATTACAGAGAAAGTTTTGCATCTGACGTTTGTTCTGATTCTCGTAGGTATTACTACTAAAAAAAATCTGACCATGAAGACACATTTTCATCCAAACAATTTATCTTCACGAATAAAATGTCTTTATGTACAACCTACATACTTCAATTGCACGAATGAATTTATATTAGTCATAATTATAGTTATATCCTTTTCCAAAATTATTGTGATATTAGAATTAAAAATGAATTAAAACAGATAGGTTTTTGTGGTTAACCTTGAGAGAAACCCCAATTATAGAAGTAATAATGATGGTGATATAAGATAAATGTAATCTCGCTAACACAAAACAACCTACAATAAATGTCATGCTGCATTATTTAAAAAAAAATTATTTAGGTGAGGTTAGGAAGTCATGGTGATATTCCCTGGTACTCGACCATCAATTATAAAATGTGCAGTTAATGTTCTTCAGAGTGAAGTAGTAAGTGTTTTCAAATTGGTTCTGTCAAATGGAAATTTTTTAATACAAAAATAGGAAACTTTTAAAGACTATTAGTTGCTAACTTCTGGCCACTTCTTGGCGGTCGGTCTTGGTCCTCAAAACTCATTTTCCGTCTTGGAGGCCAAACTGAATGATAAATTATTTACTTATGCTGCTCACATGGCACATTAAACTCTACACAACTCTACAACAGTAAATTTTAATCTATCATGATAGAAATTGAATGTGTGTAGAACATGATCAATTTTATCTAACGGTATGCAAAATTCAACATGAAAATTAAAAGTGTTATGATCAACCTAGAAGTGGAAAAAAGTATCAGCAACATGATATTGTCAACTATATGTAAATTACTATTTATTGATGCAATATATTTTTGTACCAAGTCGAGTTCATATGCCTGTACACAATTATGCTTAATGCAAGGGATCATTGTATTCCTAAATTGATAATTTTGTAATGCGATCTTATCATGTTTTGAAATAAATAAATATGGTTAAATCGCTATCGCCTACATTTTCACTATATTTCTAAGTACTAATGTAATTAAAAATTGTATGAGTAAGGATTTTTGTATAATTTGAGTTTCATATGCTACTACACAATTATATTTAATGCAAGAGATCATTTATATATTCTTAAATCGATAATTCGTTAATGCGATTTTAACATACATATAGTTAAATCACAAGCGCATACAATTTCTCTATATTTCGAAGTATTTATGCCATTAAAAAATTCTATGAGTAAAAATTTTCGTATTGTTTGAGTTTCATATTAAACTACACAATAAAATTGTATTAATTTGTTTTTAGTTTGACTGTCTTTTTCTTTACCTTCCTTATTACTTGAAATAAATTATTATTTGTTTACTGTGTGTTAATTAATACTAGAATAAAATCAGGCTTTTTTAACGAAACAAACTTAAGGTGAACATAGATTCCTATCTAAAAACTGCTTTGATAAATAATTTTTCTTATGGTTCTAAAATTAATTTCTACCCTATCATTAAAATCAGCTAAGTTAGCAGAAATACAATAATTATTTTATTTGTGTTTATGTGTTATTAATGGGTGTTGGCAAACGCTATACTAGGTAATAATACAGATATTAAAAGTATCTGAAATGGAATATATTTCTGTAGCTACTTTAAATGTATGCGTACCAGTTCATAAACAAATCGCTTTATTACTACAAACGTCCAGTTAAACGTAGAAAGTTTTGTGTAGTGTACATAAACCCACAAAACAAACACCATAAAACTTATTACTCCAACCAAAACACAAACATTATTAGACAGATTGATGGACACATTGTAAAGAACGTATACTTGTTCTTGATATCCTGCACCGCTAGTATTGACATTTTTGGCGAAACCAGCTTCTGCAGTATAAGACTGCAAGGTGTCAAGACTTTAATTGAGAAACTATTGCCCAATTGCCCTTTCTTAATAAACATAATTATTTCTGGAGTATTCACTTGTGTTCTAATCTGACTTGAGCTCAACAACTCAAAAACTGTTTTTGCAAAATTGTTTTCCAAAATTTATGTAAGTAGATACATAAATTTTTAAGGTAATAGTAGTATTTCTTTCTAGATTTATATACATAAAAAAACATTGTTGGATATTAATAATTATAAATAATCATTAGAATCAGCGTAATGTGAAGTAGTAAACTCATTAAAAACCTTGTGTAACAGATTTCTTTAGCGCAAAATCAATTTTTTTTCAAACGTAATGCTATAATCAGGTGTAGAATTACCTGTGCTGTGTAATAAATATTGTTGTTATTGTTCGAAGAATTATTCTGATACGATGTCGAATTAGAAACCATTTTATTAGTATAACAATCGTTGCTCACGATTCTCATTTTCGAACATCCATTTCACTATTATCCACTCTATTGACGCAACGAATTCGCGCGCAATCTTTCACACATTTTCACTATCTTCCACTATTGAAAGAAATAATTTTTTCGCCACCCATAAAATAGCTTTTTCTCTCAATTTCTTTCGTTTTCGTTATTCACACCGTACATTTTACACACCTTTCGACAAGGCGCGCACCGTGGCGAGTAACAATATCGCACTTGCACGAATATTACATCGGCGTGTAGTGTAGTATTGTTTCGCGGCAGGGAAACTTTTTAAAAACAGATATCCCGTGAAATTCACCGTCTACGGAACGCAGAAGAGCAGAAACCAACAAACGAGAACGTTGTATACAGAACTGCCGTCAGTTTGAGTGAGAAGCAACGATACAGACGTTACTAATTGAATAGGAAAAAAGGTATGACTCCCACCTGTCCAATAGCATGTACGGTGTGTGTGTATACACTGTACACAACGAAATTAGTATATGGGTAGGCTGCGAATACACATGTGACAAATAAAGCGGAATTTGTTTTTGTGTTAAGTGTTGCTGTTGAGGTTCGTTCCGCTACCTTGCGCATATTCGATGCGAATACCTTGTTTGATTTTATTTAATTTACGCCGAAGTAGGGATGGCGATACAAAAGGATTTTTGTAACGTGGTCCTATGTGTAACACTTCCTGGAGTGAGATTCTATTGAAACCTTAAAACGTTTTCGTTCTGTAAGGGGAAAAAGCCTATATAAACAAGAATACACAAGGTAATCGGCAAAAGAATACGAGTCTTAAAAAGTTCTGAAAAGAAACTATTAAGAAGCTACTTTTAAAATAGTTCATGCAGAAGACATATACGAATCAACATTTTTCCATAATTTCCAACGATTTCTGTATTAGTTAATTATTATTGGTACCGCTTAGTAGTTATCAAGACGTTGACATCATCAATTAAGATGGTAGGACGAAAAGAGGCGAAGGCACTTCTTTCAAGATTATCTAATTGTAAGTTACCAAAGAGAATCTTGGACTACTAGCAGTCTGCTACCAGTCGTGCAACACTTCAGGAGACGGTTTCTGACACCTACTGAAATTCACATTAAAATCCTCCACATAATCCAACACTCAGAAGGGTAATGTTACAACAGATTTATGAAGGTTGCAGTGAGTAAAGGCAACAGTGCCGCAGCCCTCAAATTGTATTTTTATTTCCTAAAATCGCACGCATTTTTTTTGAATTGTTCTCTCCAATTTGTTCTTCATTTACGAAACAAGATAATTTCATCACAGGGTGCCCCAGCAGTAAAAAGACGGAGTAATAAATATGTAATATCCGAACAGGATCACACCAAAATATACCACAATAACGAAATGAAAAATTTATACATTTATTAATTTTCGTACGAAATTTTTATATTAGAAAATTATATTACGGACCTGATTGAATGTATGTTTATATTCCATTGACATAATAATTAGACTTGCAACGAATAGTATATTCGGCCGAATACCGAATATTCTGCGGACTTCATCGCCGAATAGCCGAATATTAGGCTCCACTTCTAAATTTTCATTACGTAATTCAAGTGCATAAACATTTATTTGATCGTTTTATGTAAATTTTTATAATACGTAAATTGTTTATGTAGGGGAGAGTGGGGTAAGACGGCGAGCCGGGTAAGATGACGAATGCTGAATATTTCCATCTTTTAAACAGATGCCCGTAATATATGCACTGCAGTTTATGCAGATTTTGATGTAGTTATAACTTCCAGAGGTAGATGTCTCTGTCATCACTCGTAAAAACATAATGCCGGTTATTTATTTCGTGTCTCTAAAGTTACAAGTTTTTAGCGCGATAAATAAGCATTCAACAAAAAAAACAAGGTAAGATTCGCTTGTCAATTTTATAATGATTACTTGCCTATGTGCACTTTATTTGTGGTACTCGAAATGCTGACCCTAACCGGCACATTTTTGTTTGTGCCGCAAAACAAGGTTAACAAGGCAATCGGGTAAGTTGACGATGGGTAAGACGACGAGTTCGTCAACTTACCCCACAACTAAAAAATGTAATGTTAGGTCTTCCCCCTCATACGACACATCGGCTCCAACCTCTTGATGTGTGTTTTTTTGGGCCTTTAAAAACATATTTCAATCAGAGTTGTGATAACTTTATGTATATAAATAATAATAATCCAGGCAAAGCGATCACTGACAAAGAAATCGATTGATCGAAAGATTGTTTGGGGACGCATATATTAAAGCAGCAACTATCGGCGTTGCTATGAAGGGTTTTGCAGCATGTGGTATTGAACCATATAACCCTGGGCTATTCAGTGACGTTGATTCTGCTCCATCAACTGTTACAGAACGACATTTATTATCACAGTCAGAAATACCCATAGAAGCACAAGAGTTATCTTCAGATACAGGTGACTCAGATAACGAGCCACTTGCAAATTATAAACGTAGAATGATCAGACACAGCACAGCGTCACCCTCAACTAGCAAACAAAGTTTTCATTCTCCATCGTCTCACACAAATTTAGTTGGATCAGCAAGTAATGAAAAGTTGACACCGTTATCTTGCCAACCATGCAAAAAAGGCAATCAAAAAATTTGTTGGAAATTAGGCCTCTTCCAACCTATAATAGACCAGTTACAAATAGGAAACGTCAGAAAACATCTGTTATTACATCAACTCCAGTTAAATTAGCTCTTGAAGAAATGGAACAGCAAATAAAAAGAACCGGAACCATCCACAAAAAAAAGATAGGACAAAAAGTGATATTTGCTTGTAATCCTCATCTTACCCCACACAATTAGTCATCTTACGCTACCCATGGTGTAAGATGACGAAAGTATAGAAGCTTATTTTTTGCTTTTTTTCTTTTTTAAATTTACGAATTTTCATTTATTGTTTATGTATTTTTGTTACTAATATATTGTGTTCTCTGAAATATTATGCATTTTCATTTAATTTGTAGTATGTTGTGACTGAAATCAAATCTCCCTTAAGGTCGTCAACTTACCCCACTCTCCCCTACTTATACTACTTTAATGATTACCAGAAAAATATATTATAAAATTAGTAGGTACCTATATCTTATTTGCCTGATATTTTTTCCACTTCTAGGTCAATTCCAACACTCTAATTCGAATAAGCGCTTGACTAGGTTTTTGCCATGTTTTTCCCTAGTCCTTGAACAGAATTGTTAGAGCTTGACAAAAAAATACATTGATAGGTATAAGGATCGTTATTCTATGATTATAAATTTACATTTCAAAAATATCTTAAATTGTCCACTATTTTGTAAACATAATCCTATATACCACTGAATTTTTTTGTTTGTAGATAATTTTGTTAATAGGCATGGCAAATGTATCTATTATTTGACACGAATTAAATGTCAATTTTGTTCCACTGACGAAGTTGTAACGAAAACCAAACTATATTGTAAAGGTTTTGGAATAAATTTGATCTTTATTGGAATTAGAGTGTTGTAATTGACCTAGAAGTGGACTACAACAAAAGATCTTTCTTAAAAGTATTTGGCATACGGCCGAATAGTACCTAGATATTGGGTATTCGGCCGAATAAGATAAAAGTAGCCGAATAGGCCGAATACTGAATAGTAGCCGAATATTCATTGCATGTCTAATAATAATATAATGGACGGAGTCTATTGAAGTGGTGACATTATAAGAAAAAGCAAGTAAGATCATAGTTTGTACGTAATAATAAAGGATGCACGATAAAAGCCACGTGACAAACGGCAAAAGCGCGTCTTGGCTGCGTTCATAACTAATATTTCTACGCTACCAAGCAATAATGTAGCCATCAGTGCCACAACTAAACGGCAGAATGCTCGTTGTTCACGCGGTTTACACAAATGTCATTTTTGACACTTCTTGAATGGTATGTGAAGTTTTGTGATCGCTGATTGCTGCCAAAGTAGCAATATTTTTTTCGCTACTTAAAATGGCGATTGCTCACTGAGCGATCACTTGTTCTAATGTCGTTCATAACATGGACTGCCTTCATAACAACTGAGCGCTCCCTATAATAAGTGAGCGGTCAGTGAGCAATCATCATTTTAAGTAGCGAAAAAAATTTTGCTACTTTGGGAGCGATCATTAAATCATACATATCATTCCAGTGTCAAAAATGACGTTTGTGTAAATAGCGTAAAAACCGTAGATTTTGCCGTTCAGTTGTAACACTGACCACTCCGTTGCGTAGAAGTAGCGCTAGATATGTTATAAACGCAGCCATTAATTACTAATATCTACGAAGCGCTCAGTTGTTATGAACGCAGCCAATGATTATCATAAAGTAAAATTTATGAATATAATCAAAACTGACACGCATTAAATGATGCAGATAAACTGAGTTAAACCATTTGTCATCTGTATGTCAATCAGAATCAGCTGACAAAAGGCAAAACATTGTCTATCCTTTTCGTTATGTTGTCCTCACTATCTCTCTGTCTAAGCTCTTCCATATTACTTATAAAATCTGTTATATTCGTTGAGTCACTAATGAATGCAGTGCAAACAATTTCTAATCGTATGAACATATGGAAGGGCGTACTCATAAACCTACATCCAAACTATTGATAAGGCGCTTCGGCAACTGTAGTAGCTCAACTAATACCAATAACGCACCTAGAAGATCGATTGCTTTCTACAAAGCTAGCTAACTTTTTCGGTGGCAGTGAAAGAGAACAAATGGTGCTGTTTTTCCAAACAATAGCAGTCATTGCGCTTAAGTTTGTCGTTCATAATAGCTGATTCCAATAATTGTGGCCTTTTTACAGTAAATATCAAACTATTTACTTATTTTTTATCTAGCGTTGATAAAAATTAAACAAAAATTTATCTCGTAATTAATTTTAATAGTTGCTGGAAAAAAATCAATTAATGATTTGATCTTTATCATGGAGTATTGTTAGTAGTTACTTTTTAGTAACCTCGTATAGAGACATGCATTTTTCGTTTGATGGAAGTAACATGGTTTACATTACAATGCCTGTATGCAGTCTTCGTTCGCTTTGTACCGCGCTCGTCCAGACCCGGCGTAAGGCCAATTGAATTCTTTATTATGTTTTTCTGCAGTTTACGTACGAATAGAGACTTCATATTTTGGATTTACTTTTTCTAGCATTCCAGCTTGCGATTGCTGCTACTCCGTCTCAATTTTTATTAATAATCGTTACCAAATTGCTGAGCTGCTGCAACGCCCATTACATGACAACAAACTTAAAACTGACTGACAAGTCAAGACGTTGTTAGCTAATAAACAATAGAATGCGAAGGCTCCCGATGAAGATGACATCAATAACGCAGCAGGGAAAATTCTTCTCAGCTTGCTTCTGTGCTGCTGTGTGTGATAGAAGAATGAAAATCTCAAATCCAGAAGTTTTAGAGCAACAACACAATTCGGTGTCAACCAACGGAACTCAACAAGCATGTCTGACAACGTTGTAGAATCTTGCTTTCCACCGCCCACCCTGGAGTACTACAGAGTATATCAGTACAGAAATGCATTTTGTCCTTCAATTGAAATATTATGCTTCTAAACTGGTCGAATCTTTTGTGCGTTCTTTTCTCAATCACTAAAACTATTCTATGGCACAATCCTACTCGAAACTGTCACTTGACATGGGACATCTATGAGCTGACAGTACATAAATTCATATTAAAAGCGTATTCTAGATGGAATGAAGCATAGTTGGAGGTTAGGTCAAATTTTATAGCTGGGACACCTTGTATGTCGTCCTACACCACTGTCCGTAATTATTTTTATGGATTTTCCATTCATCAATTAATAACATAGTTGAGTGACGTTGTTTTTATAACTTATTTCTTATGATTTCCTTAAGGATTTAAAGGAAAATAAACACTCTCGTTTCGCTAATATGTGTTGTGACACTAATTTGCTATTGTTGTCTAAACTTTTAAGTATGTGCTACTTTATAGAAAAATGTTAATACGTTTGGTTTCTTAATATAGAACAATTTTATTTTGTTTGTACAACGCTAAACGTTGCAATTTTCTGTAATTTGCAAACGTTGCAAGAATTTCTATTTCTTACATTAATTAAATTATCCAACTCTCGGACTTTGTTGTATCCTGCGAACATGAATCTTAATTATATTACATTACATTAACCAGTAACCTAAACATCGTAAAGTTCCTCATAATTATGCATTCATACCGTTATAATTCCATGTAAACTAAATTAGCAGGTATTATAAATAGAAAAATCCACAACGAAAATGCTCTTTCGCATTT
>ML219008.1:0-51044 GCA_004785975.1 Popillia japonica | reverse complement strand
CAACGTAAGATCTGTTTACTTATTAACGAATTTAGCCGTACCACATCTTATTAAATCGCAAGGCATCATCGAAAGCGCCGCTGCAGTGTGCACATTGAATGGTTCTTCCGGATACATGAAGAAATCCGCTTTGGAGTATTTTACAAACATGTGCAACTTAAGAATTGGCTCCCAAAAAAGTTCGAGTAAACGCAGTATGTCCTGGTTTCGTTCAGACTAACTTTCAGAAGAATGCTGGATTGGATGGCAGTGCTGTGGAGGATTTAATGAAGATGGCCGTTGGAATGCAGGAAGAGTTGGAAATGTTGATGATATTACCCAGGTGGTTGTTTATTTTACAAACGATGAAAGGGATTTCGTTACTGGACAATGTTTCCTTCTGGATGGTGGGCTGAGTATTAGTTCACCGACAGCGTAATTTTTAAAACAACCTAAAAGTACAGGTAATATTGCGATTGAAATGCGCGTACAAGTTTTAGATTAGATATTTTATGTTTGTTTCTTATTGTATCTTATGTAGTAGAGAATGTTTGAAAACAATCATTAAAGTTTTAAAATTAAAAGTTTTTTTTTCTGTAGTATGTATGTATGTAGGTATATTATGCAATTTTTGTTAAAATATGCATAAGTCCCAGTATTCTATACTTGCAAGACGAATAAGCTGCCACTATTAATATTTATAGAATTGATGCAATTGTGCTTTTTGAGATTTTCAAACAACCCAAGATATTGAACAGGTTCAATATATGTACGTATGTACCATACACATGTATTAGTACCTCGACCTCGGTTACCCAGCTTTGCTACGACCGAGTCGGCCGACGGCTAGAGTACGTCCTTTGGAAAGCGTTATTGATATGAACCCGTTGGCTAGGGGAGACATTACTTTAGAAAGAGAGTGTACATACATACTTATGTACGTAGTAAGTACATACATATACATATGTACAAATACGCATCCTTCCTGTTTGAACCTGAAGAAGAAGAATATTTACTGGTAGATGATACGGTAGTGTATACAGCGAGTAACTACGTAAACATGAGCGTTTCTTGTCCTCGTATAACAAGCATCAACTTGATAAAATAATTTATTTCTGTACTGGGGCTATATAAAGATAGAGGCAGGTACTATAAAAATGACGCTATTTATACAGCACTGGAAGTGGTTATAAAAAAGAATTACTGCACCGTTTTACCCTTAAATTGGATTAGAACGACTGGTAGGCCTAAATTTACGTGCGATATGGAACAGCTGCAACATGGCGCGGAAGAGCCCGTGCTTGGCTGGTCGTGCCGGCATACGTTGTTAGTTTCGCTTTGCTTGGTTCGAATTTATATGCTCTCATATATTGCTGAATATAAAAAGAGCAAATTTCTCCTACCTACCTGCCTTTTTTTAGTTTTATTTTTGATTGTATTTAAATATTAAGTACTTGATTACATAATTAAAAAATGAAAAGA
Organism: Popillia japonica; assembly: GCA_004785975.1. Classification (NCBI taxonomy): domain Eukaryota; kingdom Metazoa; phylum Arthropoda; class Insecta; order Coleoptera; family Scarabaeidae; genus Popillia; species Popillia japonica. Next base: position 49,583 of record ML219008.1, on the reverse strand, counting down.
AACTAGTACCTACCATACACGATCAAATTTATTAAAATTCTACAGGTGAACTATCATTGATTCCTCCGTCTACAAGCAGGTATTCCCCGGTGATGAAACTAGCTTTATCACTTGTTAAGAACAATATCGCCTAGCTAATCTCATCTACACTGCCAACTCTTCCGAAAGAATGTTTAATCGCTACCTTCTCCAATAACTGGTTCATGCCTCCGTTGTCTAACCCGGCATTTTGCTGCAGATTTGTGGGCACCGTTCTGGGACTCACACCGTTAACTTGACATTCCTAGGGCCCAATTTTCAAGCCTCATACCTCGTGAAATGATCTAAAGCGGCTTTGGACATGGCGTACGCTGGTAAGAAGCCGAAAACCCAACGACCGGTAACACTGGAGATGGTGACAAAGATCCCTTGCGATTCGGTCAGATGGGGAACCGCCAAATTTGTTAGAAGAAATACTGATCTTACGTTAGTGTTGAAGGTTTTGTCGTACAGATCCATATTGAGTTCATCTTTCCGAACGAAACCTATCCATCCAGCATTATTGACTAAAACGTCCAATCTCTCATATGTATAAACATATGTACATATATGCTTTAATCATCGTCTCGAAGATGTTTTTAACATCCTCGTCGACAGTTAGATCGCTTGGTATTATTAAGGGTTTCTGATTATTTTTCTGCTCACATATCGTGCAGATATTTTCCAGGTTTTCATTATTTCTTCCGGTTAAGGATAATTTATCATCTTCTGGAGTGAAATGTACGGCTGCGGTTGCGGCGATTCCCGAACTTGCACCGGTAATACATAAGAACAACTTTGCCGGAGAACATGGAATGAATAGAATCGACGTTCAAACGTAATTAAAGTGCACATCAACTGTTTAAATGTTAAATGTATATTTTGATTTATAGATTAATCAGTCAAGTTGGGTGGGGAGGTGAAGATTGCAGAAATACAGAGTTAATAAAATCGGTTCGTATCAGATTTAACACGACCAGTACGATACCTACTTACAACAAAAACTTGATAGCAGTTTTTGTATGCGGTAATAGCGATTTATGTAAAATATGAGTCAAATATGTATTTAAATCGAAAACGATAGTCCAGAACGACAAATAACAGTTTACGCATATGTACGTATGTACATATGTATGTATGTACATACTATGTATCTTCCCACAAAGTCAACGTTATACGCCGTATCTTATTAGCAGTTTATGTTTTGTTTAATCCTTCGAACGTCGTTGAGTAAACTTATTAATTCTCCTCTGTTAGATTACATTCTCTTAAGACACGTATATCTTTGAGTGTACAATTACAAGTTGGGGAGCTCTCTTTAACGCGACCTGTTTACTAAACACATATGTATATACATACATATATGCATATGTACATACGTATGTATACCATCACACGCTTTTGTGCCTTTAAATGAGTTTCAACGATCTAATTACTGATCGTGTGTTAAATAAATAGCATGTTGTATATGTAGTGGCTTTTAGCAATTAACATGATGAATCTTCTTAAATAATAATCATCGATAATACTTATACATAAGTATACATATGTGTGTGTGTGTGTGTGTGTGTGTGTGTGTGATTTAGACACATATTCATTTATTTCAGCTTTTACATCTCTAGAAATATCCGACAAATTATCTGGAGGAGACGGTGGCGCGGAACCTTCGCGAGTTCGCCATAAATTTTATTCGCTATTTTATTAGCGCCGTAGCATACATCTGCCCGGTGAACGGGAATCTCGCGTTTTCCCCGTCGTAGATCAACGGAGTTCGCAGACAAAGCACCGTTCTAATTTGAAATTGCTGAGCAGAAATCTATAAATCAGAACGACAGCTCTTCTTCAGCGCGATGTTAATTTCTATCTAGACTCCTTCAGACGAGCGCCATAAACGAACTATAATACTCAGGATGAGCTCTACATAGCTACCATATATGACGACGTTCAATGTGTGTATTGTATGTACTAGGTGTGTGCGTACGTACGAGAATGTGGTGGTTGGCTTTTCGCATTGCTCAGTTAACGGCAAACTTCGTATAACATCTAGAAAAGAAAGGCAACAACAGCAACGCTGACGCTGTCAAGTCGACGAGATACGACGACGATGGCTTTCTAGTGGAAGATCGCGGAAAGGATTGTAATTAACCGAGAATTTATGAAACTATATCTACGCTGTTATTCTTTTTTACTTAGAACGTACATAATTTAATTTAGCTGAAGTGTCGCTTTTTATTCTTCTTTCTATTTTTCGAAAGAAGATATATGTACATATACATACGTATGAATGTATATATGTATGTATGTAAGTACATGTATGTTTACAGGCTTTTATAAAACAACATAAAGAAAACGCAAGCTTGATATAATCATTTACTTATACACGCAAAATAATGCCAGAGTCCGTTCCATATTTTCCACAAATGTTCGGTTTCAATTTGAATATGATCGTTAAAGAAAAATCGCTAACTATCTAGAAATACGACATGGTCTGCATACAAGCATTACTCAAAACGTAAATGTTTATTGCCGGACATAAAGCTATTTGTACGAAATGTGGAGAAGAGCAATGCTAATACGCGGATATTGTAGGAGCAACTCACCGACATTTATGCCGTACTACAGTATATCTAAATACATATGTACATACATACATACAGACAACGTACATGTATAGATAGAAACATACAGGTAACACATATGCAGGTATTTTGCAAGGTACGATGTGAATATGTGCAAACACAAACCACCTTACACTCCTCTATGTGTATGCATCCTGCACCATGGAGATGTAGGGGCAATTACGTTACGGATAATTTAACCTAGCCATGCCCAAAAGCTCGTAATAGGAGCAACTCTATCTCTGTAGATGCGCAAATGTACAACCGGGTTTCTCCCATTAGTTCGCAATAACCTATAACAATTTAAATTTAATACAACAACGTTTCTGTATCTGCTGTTGTCTGAGTTGTTATTGTATATTCGCGAGTTATCTCGACGATTGTTCTAGATTCCAGTTACACAGCTAGCTAGATACTACTTATATACATATGTGTGTTCATATGTACGTAATACATACGTACGTATTTCGATATTGACCGGCGTAAATGAACTAACATACGACTATAAAATATATGTAGATATACCAAGCAGATATGCATATACATATGTATGTATGTATGTATGTATGTATGTACATATGTGGTACATATGTAGGTAGTAGCAATGGTAGTAGTTAAAGCTATACATCGCGCGCACAAAGTGCTCCGGATCTGTAGCGACGTAATTTATCCGTGATGGGGTCGGACATAGGTGAGATTAACTTTGCAAATTACAAACGTAATCACATTAAGTGATACGCGTAACGGCCGCACAACAAACACGATTTCCCAGAGAGAGGAATAATTGGCCGGCGCAGTATGGGCTGAACGGCACCGATCCCGGCCGCTCATAATTAGAAAGACGATGTGTCTAATTAATAATTACAATAATTCTCGGAACGGGCGCATCTTCTTTAGCCGAAGAAGGAGAGGAGACCCGATCGCCAGACCCCGTCAAGTTCGTGTGTTACCGTGCGAGAAGAAGAGGAAGCACCACCAGTCGGCCTATAGAAATTACACCATCATGGAAAATGTTGGAAGATTTATGTTGATTCATGCTCGGAAGCCTCCTCAAGTGATTTACGATTTATGGCAAACGACGGAAACGAGAGAAGAACAGCAGATGAAGCTTGCGTATACGGTGAGCGTACGAGATGTACCTACATACTTACTTACATACATATACATGTAAGGATGTATTTTGATGGAGGATTCGTTAAATTGTGCCGGAATTAGCTAAGTTTAAAATAACGATATAGGTACATACATATGTATGTACACTGACGAAAAAGGATTGTTATTAGGTGTCCAGTATCCATGTATGTAAATCGAAATTGCATTATTATTCTCGTCGTTCGATTAGATTCCAATATGTACATATGTATATGTATGTACATACCTACATATATCTTAATCATAAAAATTAACTTGTACAGATTTCAATAAATCAAACAAGAACAGAGAGCGAGATTAATTTTACTTTCATCTACATACATATACATACATATACCTATACATATTTCTTCAGCTTGCACAGAAAAATCTACAATGCTCTGCGGCGAACAAAACCGACGTCGTAGGACGACCTGCCGGTGTGAGGCGAGGAAAAACACTTTTTGTATACATACATACTTCGCTTTCTATTCTTATAAACGCCTTTCACGTAGCTATCGTCGTCGCAGGGGCGGGCGTTGTGGCGTGATTTCACGCGAAATGGAATTCGAAATTAAATCTCGCGCCCTCGTCTCTCACCTTTGACTTATTCTCATGATGATTTATGAGCGCCAAAAACTTTTAAAATATATAAAAGTGTATAGCTAACAACGCATCTCCCATTTTAAAATACAATACATACACGTATATGTTGTACGCATACATATACATATACGTGAATGTAGCGTTCGTAATGACGGAAAGAAGATAGATAGACGGACAGGTAAAGTAGAAGGTACCGCAAGGGAATGCTCTAGTTTCCTTGTTGTTTTCGTTAAACTCCGTCGAAACTCTGCTTATCAGAAATGGAAGACGAAACCGGCAATATACAAATCTGCCAAGGGAAGCGAACAACTTAAAAACTGTTACGAATTTAAATAAGCATCGAATGCTTCTGCGTCTTGTAAGACAAATCCGCGCGGTTCGTTCTCAGGTGTACTGCGGATCATCGGTTCAAATCCCTGTACGTTTCCGGTAGGTATCGAGGTGGCAAAACTTTATACTATCGGAATTTTGCGTATACCTACTGTTTAGGAGTCGACGCTTCAACTCGGTTTGCGTTTCGGAATATGCTTAACAACGATTGATTTATCACTTAGGATTGCGACTGAAATGTATGAAATAAACTTCTTATTGGCGTTGCTAAGATGTTCTCTCTCCTATTATCATATTACAGTTTTTAATTTGCTTCTTTTGGCAACATTGATAATTGAATGGGGTCCTGACTAGGTGACGAACGAAATTCGGTTACGTTAAATACTTAATCGACAATTGTCTTTATGGAAAATTCTTAATAATCTGCTCACTTTTGTAATGCGAGCTCTTGGAAAATTTTTCTGTGGATTTACATGCGTATTGTATGTACATATATCAAGGCATTAGCTTTTTTTCTATTTTGAAATAGATTGATCGTTAATTGAGGAGCAAAACATACTGAAATAATCATACCAAAGGTATTGTAGCGCTCGAAAAGAAACCGCTTTACCTTCATCGTAAATACGACTTGGCAAAGAACTTGGCCAGACCTTCTCTATGCGTAAAACACGTGATTTATTAAAAGCTGTGTAAAGTGAGTTCCACGGCTATAAATTCAGCTGGTCGGGCAAACACCAGCGACACTAATGAGACATTATTTTTTGAAATATCCGCCGCATTAATCATGTGACCGCTACAACAGAAAAACGTGATAACTTGACGGGATGACGATAAAACACGGAATCGTCTTCACGTACATACAAAAATTTCTTTTTCTTTTCAAACAAAAAATATGATTTTAATTGGAAAACTTCTTCTAGAAATGGTTAAGATTTTCGCAAAAATTAGAAATTATAACAATGATTTAAATTTAAATCCAAACTTGTTTAGCGTTAGCGTTTAGCATCATTATAAAAGTTGTTACAGTTTGATTTACTTTCTTCGAATAATTACTATTTAGTCTGGAGCGAACGAGATTTACATCCAACAATTAATCAAAACCGCAAAAGATGTTGTTGCGGACCTGGGCCGTTCCTTAACGACTACGGTCTAGTAACTCTCCGCATCTTAAAACGGTATCTACGCAGACCTCGTTCTCAGACGCGACATTCTGAATTTTTAATTCGTCTCTTTGGGTTTATTAAACTTATAATTACTTCTAAATAAATCATTGGGATTAGCGACGAAGTTGTCGTAGCCAAGTGTAGCTTGTATTCTATCTAGGGGACTATGTCGCCGTCGGTTAAATATTGATGAGCAAGGAGACAAAAACGACGACTTCAATCTTTTGCTGAACTTTGCAACGTTGCAGTTATTAATGATAGCCAACTGCGAATCTATAATAAGACGAGTGATTGGAGTTTGTACGGTTGGATATCTACTTTTAAAGATTATCGGATTTAGTTGTAAGCTTAAAACATTTTCAAATCGAATTAAGTATCGTAAATTTGCAAGAATTCCTATATACATATATACAATACATATGTACTATATGTATGTAGGTATAAGTATGTACATACGTAGACATAGAATATGTATGTCAAATTGTTCCTGTGGAGCGTCTGAAAAATACGAGATTCGAATTGTAAAAGCATCCTTATTACATTCTCAAGATATGCTAGAGGTAGAAGCCAGTATAGATATGTGACAAATGATGCAATTATATAAAGAAGAACTCCTCTCGGTACCTACTCTTGGAGACTTATACTTGATGATATACGAATACGTAAAATATGACACGATGATGCAATAATATCCTAATGATAGCGCCGGAGAAATGGAAATCCTTATAAAGAGGTCTTTATTGTAGAATACAAGAAGTAAATCCTACAACCGTCACTCTATTTGATTATAATAAATAAGATACGTTCGTCTATGTACATACGTAAGTATGTATGCACCTATGTAATTGCACAGTCCATTTCGAAAAGATAATCTAACATTACGGCTCTGATGTTATCTCTTCCTTTCTTCTTTGTGTAATTCCTGTCCTACTATAATATTATTGTTAGTGGATGGTAGAGTGAATTACGAAGCTTACACAATAGCTAATACATCGCCGACCTTTGACAATTTTACATGTGGACGGAGACACAATGGAAGCTAATAATATGTGTTAATGGAATATACATACATACATATAGTTTCCTACCAGTTTGATACAAAACCAGATTATGGATTATTATTATTACATATTATATTGTCCACGTTGGCCATTACGAATATTACAGATAGGTATGTATGTACATATGTATGTATGTATATGTAGGTATATATGTATATACCTATGTATGTATGTAGAACCTTTGTGCATAAAGTATGTACATACATATGTAACATTTATTATATGTAGTTATTTAATTGTATTTATGGCAATTACTGTTTTAATATTAATATGAGACCAAAATACTTATTTACTTATTCATCAAAAAACTTGCTTTTATTCATTGTTATATATATGTATATGTACTTATGTATGTATGTAACTCAACGACGTCACTACCTGCTACGCAGTCAGTTAGATAGTAATGAAATTCATAAAGTGAAAACTTTTCCGGTATATATGCGACACAAAAGCATCGAAAACCGCGTCCCTTTCCAAATATAAAAGTAATATATGATATGTCGAGATCCGGAGACGAACGCAAGTGATTTCGAAAGAACGGAAGAGGAGGCCGAGGGACCAAGAACCGACGAACGCCAAGTATAAGCGGTGCCGTTGGAGTGGTAAAGTTTGACGTAAATACTTCTACCGGGAGACAGACGTAAGACGTGTTCATCCCGAAAACCGAGCTATTTTGCACACCATGAACGTTACTGCTGCTTCTGCTACTGCTGCTGTTTGAATACCACCCGATCCATCGGTCAAATGACCGAACAACAATTCTGCTGCAGTGAAACGAAACAGCGTTAGAAGTACTCTAGCAAATCATCATTTTTGCTTTGTTGTACCAGATATTCTCCAGTTTTGAAATGAGAAACAGATCCGAGTGCTATGTTCGGTTTTTACATTTTAAACCGTTATTTCACTACAATATTGGAAGCTTTAGATAGGATTAATATCGATTGCATAATAACGCACAAAACTAGAATAATGGTACGGGACTAATGCATTTGATTTTAGCCTAGTTATTCATTATTACAATCATTTGGGAAATATAGAAATGGAAAAATGTACCTAAATGTAAATGGTAAAACAGTAGGTATATGTACATATTTATGAAAATGTGTCGAATTAAAACATCAATTATTTCCAGGATTTTTGAAATTTTATCGAAGCTGTATTTGTTGTTGCTTTTAAATACATATGTATATTATTTAATTACGATTAGCTACGTATGTATGTATGTACATACCTACGACATACATACATATGTATGTGCATACCTACATTTTCTGATTTATATACAATAAGAACATAAATCAATGAAGGATAACGTGATGGACTTACGCTATGGCTTTATAATCTTGAGATAGCTACATACTAAACCGGGGATGTTCCGGCGGACGCAATTACCAAAGTTTTATTATTAATATTCCATTAAGCGGAGATTATCAACAATAGAATATAAATTGATTTGATTAAAACGGTTGACCGGGTCTTGGTATATGTAGGTATATATCTTCTTCGTGAGAGACCCTGTGAGGTCTCTATCTGTTCATTAATTATTTCCCAGGATAACAAGTTAGTGCTGTCAAGTTGATCGGACATTGCTTGGGGCTGTATAAACTCTAGAAGTCAAGTTATAATAGGTACTGTCTATATTTACTACAAGAATCTCTATAGATTAAAGGTATTAAATTTTAAAATGCTTGAGTAGTAGATATGGGCCTTAATTTTTAGTTTTTGGTTTATTCGACTTGTAAGTCAGCAATACTAGAATCAATTATGTATAAATTTTTTATTAATTTATCACAAAAAACTTTTAGATTATTTTAATTTTGCTTAAAATTATAATAGACTTGGATTCATCTATTTACCTACATACATACGTACATACTTAGCTATCGCGTATGATAAAAATATATATTATATAGGTACATACCTACCTGAAATCTTGAATTTCTTCATATTCCGCATGTTTCGTTGTATTATTATAATTTCCACATCATCTTGTATGTAGGTACATACCCGAAATACATATTATATTAGGAAGCTTCGCGTAATATCTTTGTTTACCTGACGTGTATACGATACACAAAGGATGCTACGCCTATCACAATAAATGAATAAATAAATAAATAAACAGACAACAGAACAAACGTCTAAATATACTTACATACACGTAACATAGGCATCGTATAACAATATAATTAACTGAATAAATCCAATCTCTCTCGAAATGCCAAATTGAAACAGTACGTCGCCGACGCGAATATTATTATACCGCGTGGTGCCGTGGGGCACTTTATACTACAACGCTAAACGAATTATATTTGTCGCAGCAACCGCAACCACACGGCGTCGAAATTGCGTGGGTACCGTCGGTACGCAAAAGGACAAATCTCCCCGATCCAATAGACAGTGATAGATGGCATCATCATGGAGATTGTATCTTGGATGGAACGGACGGCAAGAAACCCACTCTTTCCCGGTTCCTAACGTTTCCAGCGCAGTTTTAAATCATAGTAGTGTTTCGTTTAGTGTGTGTAAAAGGGGAAAACATTGCGTGCCTTAATTTCGTTCCTTTTCGAACGATAGTAGGAAGAAACCGTTCTAGTTTTTCAATCTTTGTCGGTGGAGAAGAAGTATGTATACCGGACAAGATCTAGCTGAAAGATTAGACGGTTCTATAATGCTATTAGTTTTACAAAGTTGAATGTTTTAAGTGATAACCAAATATCAAACAACCAATACGTGATAATGGGAAGTTTAACTGGAAAATTTTCTTTTCCGCACAAACTTCGTTAGTAGAACAAGTTGATTATAGCAAAAGTGCAATTTTAATGCTTTGCATTTTAAACAGAACAAACGTAGTATTGCAATCTTCCATCTGAAAAACCATATTATCTTTTTTCTGTGACTAAACGCAAAATCAGCAAACAAAAAGAGTCCAAAACGGTGCCTTCTAAAGCAAAGGGTTGTCAGGAAACTCGGTTTTTTTATTTCCGTTTATATCTGCATTTAAAAGTTTTTATTTGTTTTCTTTTGCAGATATAGGTAAATAGATAAATAACATTGAATTCAGGTTTTTAAATACAACAAATTGTCATTAATGTTCGATAAAAAGTTTTCATTTTGCATTTTTTGAATTTACTTGTTATTGTGATTAGCGGATATGTACATACATACCTTGCTTAATGAAATGTGTAAAATATGTAGTTAGCCGTGTCAAAGAGAATATCGTATCTAATCAGAAAACTGATGCGGGAAAAAAATATATGTAACTTATTTGTGCACTTCGTGATTACACTACTTTTCGTTTTATTTCTTAAACGACCTGGCACATTTGATAATTTAATATAGATACTAGAGAAATTTCTGACAAAATACGTAACTACATACATACATACATATATGTATTTATGTAGTATGATATAATTGTAAACTTAATATACCTACATACATCTACGCTACATGAACTGGTATTGGGCACTCACATGTTGTGCATTAGCGAACGATGAGGATGCCTGCGACCAACTGCGCCGTTCTTCGGAATTTACTGACGGTGCGGGACTCGTAGGGTGAAAAAGCACATGTTTTTCACCTGTCGACGCTTGCTGGTAAACGGTCTGCGCTCTTCCAACCCCATTCAGGAATAAATCATCGCCAGCACCGCTAGGCATTTTTAATTTTTTTTTTCTTCAGTTCTCCAATAAACAACTTTCTATTTTTTTTTTCTAAATATCCAGTCCCCTGTTTTATATTACATATATTTCTTTGTAAAATTCGTTGCTGCATTAAACATAAAACAAAAACTGATAAATCAGGAACGAAATGCTTTCTTTTTTTCTAAAATAATATCATCAAAACGAAATTAAATTAAATCAAATATAAATACATCATTTTAAATGTTAGCGACAATTCGTAAACTTCGCGCCAATAACGCGATAACTTTACTCTTGGTTATGTTACGGAACCACCCTCTACCGGCGAACCTTGAATTTCAATGGTCCGCGCCGGACTGAACAAGTTCCAACGTGAACATCGCGCTCGGTCCTAGGAAGTCGCGGAAAAGACGCAAGCGCCTTCCGCACCTGTGTGTTAAAACTCCGGCCCTCTCTGGCGAGGACGTTTTCCAGTACCTCCGTGTTTGCTTTTTTTTTCTTCTTCTTTTATTTTTTTAATAGGTGGGGAGATAAGACGGCGAAAATAAAAAGGAATTATCGAGAGAACCAATTATTCCGCTATAATAACGATGATAATAATCGTAATAATGTTAATTTCGCCGACGTTAAAGAGCTTTATAACGTTGAACGAGGTGTAGCAAAAATAAATAAATTTTATTTTCCAACGATCTTGCACAATGAAATGGTTGTGCTTAAATAAAAATGAGGTACATACCTTTAAATTGTCGAAAGTTATAAAACAAAATTTTTAAGTGCCTATAATTTTTATTATATAAGATGATGAAATTAATTAATTAATAACGAAGAGAGACATTAATAGTTGCTGCTACAGTTTTGCTTGGCAGACCAAATCGATCGACTGGATTCAATTCAGAAAGACCGATTAGAATTCTACATCCCCTTTGAGCGAAACCTTACCCATTCCAGTATCTACTAACATTTATACATTTCAACGAAATTATCCTTTACGACAAATATGTAACTTACAGAATTAGCCATTAATTTATATTCCTACAATTTTTACGAAAATCTAGATCTGTTCTCATATAATCTATACATATGTATGTACATACATACATGTACCGAAGGTATAATTCAAACCCCTCTTTGCTCTTGCGACTATCATCGTGTCACCGTTAAAATTATTAAAATGCTAGCACATTTGTATTCGCAAAGCGTATTGCTACCTCCCGTTGTATATAGGTACATACATACAGGATGTAACATACATACGTACATACAGCATGTATGTATGTATGTATGTATGTATATGTGAAAGTAGCTGTGTATCTGTGTTGTAAATGTTTACGCGTTTGCCTTCTCGGTATCTACCATGATGAAAAGAAGAGAGAATAATATTCAGCTATGCCCGCCAGCCCACCCGACAACATCGTATTATGTTAATTTAATTCGTTAGGAAAAGCTTATGGGCGCGTATAAAATGCTGTTACGTAGAATTAATAATGCACAAGAAGCGAGGAACAAAAACAGTCGTGCGAATATACACGGTTGACCAGAAAAATATTTAGTAATGCGTCAATTTTGTTCGCGGAGCTAGGAATTAATAAAACACAAAGGGAAGGCGTCCCGAAGAAATATCGTCGAAAAAAAACTCGTATAATAATAACGTACAATTAGGTGAACAGGGGTGGACAGCAGTCCTATGGGAAATTGCCTAAACTGTCTCACGTACTCTCACAATTACAAAATATTCGGCCGTGATGTTTCCTAGAAAATAAAAACGGAAAACAAAGGGTCGCTCACTCCCTTTAATAATGAAAATCGAGAGAATAGAAGAAACGAAAGGAAAACAACGAGCGAGCCTAGTACGTCTCATCAAATGAACCGGGCGATATACTACAACCACTTCCCCATATATGTAATAGAAGAGAATGTGTTTTGCTTCATTATTATTCAAGCCGAGTCTAATCGGATTATTCTAATCTAACCTCCACATATAAATTCGTATATTTATATGTCGATTATAAGTTGGTTTATTTATTTTTTTTCCAACTTCTTCCCTATGCTGTCGCTACTTCAGTGTGTCATATTTCATATTTTTGGTGGAACGGTAAAAGTGCGAAATAGAAATGTATATTTAATCTTATACTACAACGGAATTTCAGTAGCATATGCAAATGACATATGTTACGGCTGAGTTATTTACCGATGCCGCTGGATAATATTTTATATACTAGCTTACACGTACATATGTATGTATGTACATACGTACAGTACATTATTATATTAAGCGAGTATAAGCGGAAATTTGACGATTACAATATAAGCATTTGTTAAATTTAATCTAATCGTTTTTGAACATTAATGATGACTTATTAGCTCTCGAATTCTTCAGAAATACCTTTGCTTACTTACCTCTTACGAATTCCAGAAATATAAGCTTTTACATTTCTAGAAACTCAATTTTATATAAAATAATGTTTGTTTTATACATATGTGCTTATACATAGATAGGTATAAAACATAATGATCTCTTTTTTATATACCGTTTGCGTCTACGTTCATCCTTGACGTTGCTACAATCTTCAAACAACCCCACGGAAAGAGCTCCTTTAATCCGATCGGTAGATGTTTATACACATATCAAAGAATACACCCAGATTTTCCATTAATAACCAACAGATATGCTGTTAAGAATTTTGAATAATTAATTGTAAGTAAAGTTTTTCAAGGTGCGACATTGTGTGTATAATTCTGCAGAAATACGGACGAAAGCGCTCGTCAGGCGTCTATATCTACTATACATAATACATACATATACAGATAGGTATATAGCAGCACACATCAGCTTCTTTGGCAAACTGTGACGTGCTTTAATCTAAAAGCTTCCCTTTTAAATGTCGTGAATATTTAATAAGGACGTGTCTAGGGGTAGGCAGCGTGATTGAAACTAAGTCTATTCATTACCTATAACTTCCGTCTTTACATTAAAACATAATTAAGTATTCCTCTTTGGCGAACCCACGGTGAACGCGAAAATAAATCAATAAAGAAGGCTTATTAGATGGGCCGGTATAAATATTAACGAAGCAATTTCCTTTTTAAACGGGCTCCTCTTAAACCCAAGTAATATAGTTTGTTAACACAAATATCCTTTTATACAAAGAACTTGGTATCATAGTAGTTGGACACACCGTATACAAAGCAGAAGTATACATACTGACACTTTCATCAGGAAGGCAACAGATAACATTCTCACTTTTAGTTATGTATACATACATACGTACTATGTATATAATATATGTATGTATGTATGTAGGTATGTATAGAAAGAGAAACGTCAGAAAGAAACCTGCTGTATTGTCCTCGTTTGAGGATAGCTATTCGTTCGGAACATTCAACGCCGACAATTCGGGCAAAGTCACGGGCTAGAATGGGTAGCAGGGTAACATTTTAATCCGATACAATTCCGAGTGTGCTAAAGCAGGATAAGATTATGAGTTGTCCTGCTGCCTGGACGAAGCTGATATCTGAAGGTGGTGATTGTCGAAAGGGATGAAGTTTTTCGACGTCCAGGATGTAATCCATAATACGGTCGGCAATTATTTTTCTTTAGCTGCTGTGCTAGCGAAAATTACTTCGTCCCTCTTTAATTCGTTTTCTTCTTTCCCCAAAAAAAAAAAAAGAATAATTTCGTCCAACCGAAAACATTTCTACACTCGACTGTATACGTATGAACGTATCTAACGGTATTACAAATGATATATAATACTAATTAACACTAACTTTGGAATAAATCATTGAATCTTAAATCATTCTCGGTATAAACGTTAGCGTTTTATTAGTGCCGGCTTCGTTATCCGCCGTTTTCCTCAGTTTTCACTCCGTGCGGCGACAGCCAGTTTTTGGATTTATTACGTACGGCAAGCTATCCGCGGAACCCATAATATTATCGTATTATTAAAGTTATCCGTCCAATTTGAATTAAAATGCTAAGCTGAGCTGGCCGCCAACTTCAAAACAGAGACACTGCATTGGCGAGGTGACGACAGCGCAGAAAGATGAATACGTTTTGTCATCATTAACCCGTTTCAGGTTAATTTAGGAATTGTGTATGAATCCTTTACGTAATACAATGAAGTTAATATGACCCACGACGGTTCAGATTTATTTATATAATGGTGGAATGGTCTAGAAGGTTTATAAATATTTAAATTATTCATTATTATATCCTCTGCGCATGTAAAGTTATGTGTTGTTTCTTTTCTATGTAGATGGAAACGTATTATGGAGTTGTCGATACCTACACCACCTACAGTATACAATACAGCAGCATATTCTCTAGAAACAACAAATCGCAGATAATAAAATTGTAAAACCCTAACTCATCAACTTTTCGCACGTATAGTGTTAATTTTATGAAAGGATCTTGCAAAGCACGCACACATCAGAAAGGACTAGAACGGCATGCTAGCCAACACTTATCAACAACGACGACTGAAATACACACGTATCTGTTCTCTCCTAAAAAAAGAAAAAAAAAAGACCTTCAAAAATTGCTGCGTCGCGTTGATAGTAAGCGAAGAAGGAAAAAAAGTTTCGATATCCCACGTTTGTGTGCGTCTGCGGCTTCGGCAGAGAGATAGGTAAAAGGAGTAGTACCTATAGACTACCTTAATCTCGAGTTCTGGATCTTCCGGATCTACAGTGGTAGAAGCTGAGTATGGCATTCGCATGCAGATTGGAGCTTTAGTTCTCCTCTTCGCGTAGATGATGTGCTAAGGAGAGAACCGAAAACCTCTTCGTCTTCGTTTCATCGGTTATACGTAATCTCCAATTTTGCATGTTCATAACGATTTATTCCGATGATCGGGAACAATACGATCGGTTTATTAAAATTTTTAGCTGGCGCAAAAGGTTTTCTCGAGAATATACCAAAATTCTCGTTTTTTTTTTCTTTCTTACAAATTATAAGAATGATTTGTAAAAAGAGATAAATACAGGGGGGGTTAATGTTGAATTTGTCGAAATGTTGTAACGGTACCCAAAAAAAATATCCTGTCGGTATAAAACCTGGTAGTAAGTGAGAAGGTGCAATCCTCGTAAAATATGTATTATCCTCAGCAAAAATCTCTAGTTCTCCTTGAAATATTTATCGGTCGATTCGACGACGAAAGGGCCAATGTGTTACGGTGAACCGTGTCGGTCTACAGGAAGATTTCTACAGGAACGTAAAAATATGCGGTCGATGGATAAGGTCGTTTGTGTTTGAGACATCTATACGTATGTATGTATGTATGTAGGTACATATACCATCGTTTTTCTAAAACTAAAAAAAATTGCGCAGATACATTTTTATAAGAATCTTAGGCAACCGAATTGAATTTATTAGGTAATTGTACAACTGTTGTTATAACTATCAAAGAATATTTTTCGGAAATGTTTCACCGTCGGTGAAACGATTAAATTTCTCATCATCATCGTCATGGGAAAATGTGTACATTTAAACAGATTGCTTGCGTAGATAATAGCGGCAGGCGTAACTCTTTGACCGGGTAGATTAATTTTGAACTAGCACGTGATACCGCCGTTTATAGGATTGTTTATGTAGGTATTTGTTTTCGAATGCTAAAAAGGTACCTACCCCGACGTATATCGGCTACCGATAGCGCTATACATACAAACATACATCTAAACCTTGTTCCGCGTTACGCTAATTAGCAGACGGTCTCTGGCTTTCGTGTAAATGCCGCTTTTCGAAAAACATTAATTAGAAATAACTAAATTTAGACTGTGCGGCGGTGATTTTATATAGTTTTGATTGTTCTCCGATGTTTAATTAGAATTTAAAATTGAATCGATTTCAAACTAAACAGGTATGCATTTAAAGTTTAAATTATATTTATCAGCAACAAGATTAAACATTAACAATGCCAATAACAGAAACTGATGTTTCTTTTTTCTTTCGAAAAATACGACTCGAACCAAAAGAATATATAGGTATAGAGTTGGAATCTGAGAACAACTTGGCCGCAATTCTACACCCCAGTTTCGCAGTTTTCGTCGCTTAGATAAATGATGGGAGTGGAGAGAGTGAGAGAGCGGGGATTCCCCAACAGCCGTGATAGAATAACGGTGTATCGAGATACGCATCGCTGCACTTACATAAAAGGGAGAAGAATGAGTAGAAGTGGGCCAATCGCTTCGTTGAGGAGAGTGGCATGTCGAGTTGCAAAGTTAAGGAAAATTATGAACAATAAACTAACTATTGATTAGCTCGTTAACACATGTACAGGGCGTTGGAATTTTTTATCTTGATTGGAACATAAGAATGCACGAATAATTTACAACACCCACTATATATGTATTCAATAAAAGAAGACAAATACATATCTCCAAATGCAATTTTAGAATAGATCTTCTACACTCACATACATACATACATATAAACATGAGAAAGAATTTTTGACTCGGACGATAGATAGTAGATAGAACGAATACGTACATATGTACATACATACATATGTACGTACATAATATGTATATGGGAGCGCGCGGTTGGTAGTTCCATTGCTCGGAAAATTATGAAAATTGAAGGGCGCACGACGGACGACGATCCTTCCATCTACCGGAATCAGTTCCGCCAATTTAACAGAGATATTTTTGCAGAGAGACATCATCATCGCGACCACCCAAGACATATCGACTTATGTATTTCACTTATATATTTCGTTCGAGAAATATATATATTTTACCATCGATATGTGTGGCTGCGTGTGGTGGTAGCGAACCGTTTCGACTTAACCGGCATAAGCCTGTCATTTTCGGTAACTGCCAACCGTCGGTTTCCTTTGACCCGTAAGCGACGACGTCTCACCATCACCTCACCAGTTTTATTGCCGCTATTTGGGTTGTAGAGTGGACGAACTGAATATATAACGAAATCGATGGATGAGCTGACGAACACATCTAAAAGAGCATATACCATGTACCTACATATGTATGTATGTACGACATTGGGACACAAGCGATTAATGTAAATGGAGAAGAATTGAATTACAAAATTCAAGCATTTTAAGAGCATTATTTTCCATCATATATGTAGAAACTGAATTGATGGAAGTGTTGTTGTTAATGGTCAAGGTATATATGTATGTATATGTACATACATCATACGTACATAGGTACATACATACATATACCATAAATCTTCCTCCCGTCCGTCCTTCCGCGTATGCGAATAGCGACAATACTTTCACACGCAAGAGACGAGACAATCCTGAAGATATAGTACATGCATTATCTGCCGATGCCGATTCATTTAACGTCGCAAAACGCCCCAGCGCTTGCTATTTTACCCTTGTCTGATGTGTCTACTTTGCGTCGTCCGTTCCTTCCGTTCGTTCCTGATCTATGCCCATCAGTTCCCCGCTGCTACAGCCGTTACCGTCGCCGTCGTTTTGTTCCACTCTTCTTCACGATCCTTCTTCAATTGGCATGTTGGACGTTTTTTTTTTGTTACGCAATCCCGGCTATGTTGTGGAGAGTTACAGCCTGATCAGGTAGAAGACGACCATTTTAGTTTTTCTCTGTTGCATTGATATTTACATTATAACAACCTGCAAAATTTAAAGGCTGGTACACGATGCGTAAAGCTTCGTTAAACATCAATATTATTCATATGATATTTTGACGTCTACGTTGATGTACACTTACACAAGATGCAAGTTAGCAACCTAATGAGTTCTTATAACAAGTGTTATTTAATTAATACCTTGTTAGGCTAAAGTCCATTATTTGATTACATACATATGTATATGGAATAGCGATTAATAAAATGTGCAAAAACTATGAAACATACAAGACGACTTCAAGTATGAAGATGATGCATTACGCTCCTGTAGAAACATTTTACCCTAGTCCATGTGTTCTCTGCTGACCTGTACGTATATATACGTGTCTCTTCGGAAATACTCCATTCTCTACATCTGCGTTCTCAAACTTGTTGTGCGTGTGGATGTGCGAGTTTGTGTGTCAGCGAAAGCGGATCGATGTGTCGTGAATAGTTTATGGATGTAAAGTGAATGTATTGATATCTGTGAATCGGGTTTCTGGTTTCTGACAACTTTTTCTCCAGATATTTATTATGGATATTCCCCGGACGAGAAAGATACGTCTATATCTCTACGTATGTATGTATGTATGTACATACCTATATAGAAAGAAAAGATGTGTCAAAATTATTGTTTCGACCCTGCACTTTCGATGAAATTTAATAATTCGCCTATTGAAAATATGCTGAAAAGATGCTCTCTATGTAGATCGAAACATACATATTTAGATTAAAATTATATAGAAAGTATAGGAATGAAGGTGTAATACAATAGGCGGTACCGAAAGCCTATCAGTTGAAATCCTGCATGGAGATTCATAAAACGAAATTATCCAGAAAGTACGCGCTGTCCAGCATTTACCACGTCCAACGCTGAGCGAACTTGATGTGTTGTACAACGTTAAGAAGACGTACGACAATCCGGGTATAGCCAAGCAGGCACGACTATAGCGTAGGGATTGCAGATTCCAGAGAATAGTACGAATACATATATATACATATATATATGTATACGGTGTAGAAGACGAGAAGATGATATAAGAAGAAGGTCCCCTCTCTTATCGTAACGCCGCAGGCTCTAAGTTAGACCGTGAATCTTGCCGCTGTCTTATAACACGCCGACTCTTAGTTAGACTAGACTATAATGCTGTGTAAGTGCGTACTTGGCACGTTATGCCGTATGATTAGACAGATTTATTCCTTGGGATTTCCGGGGTTATGTCAAAGGAAGTTGGGAGACACTAGGCTTTATGGACTACTACTGCTACTGCTTCCTACCAGTATTCTCTCTCTAATACGTTTAGGCACGAGACCGTGTACAAGAAGGAGGACGCTCCTATTCGCCGGTAAAAGACACAGTCTATGGTAGCATCTACGGCCTCCACCTCCTCCGTCGTAATGAGATTCCCGTTTGTCTTACTGTAAGCGAGCGTCTAACAATAATTTCGGGCTCTGCTATTACCCAATTTACATATGTTTATTAAAATGTGTCTGACAAACTACATATGTATGTACCAATACCAGGACTCCGCTGGCGCACGCTGCGTCCTATGTACGTACCACATAGATACTACGTTTCTATACATATACGCACAACATTCTGTTTATGTTCTGGTTATGTTGTACACCTTGATGCAAATGTATCCGGACACGTATCGAGAGAGAAACACCTGCCGCACAATATTTTGTTCCGAATAGACGGAGCGTCAGCATATCGTACGGAACAAAATATTGTGCGGCAGGTGTTTCACTCTCGATACGTGTCCGGATACATTTGCATCAACTTGTATATAAGTACATGCATATAGGTCAACTATAAAGTTCGACATGTGTATACAATTAGGTAGTATGTGGCGAGCACACTTCTTTTAAATTGCCTCCAACTCTTAAAAAAAGATACTTCTTAGTCTGTAAATCGGTTCTGTATGTACCTATGTATGTGTATGGCTGTACATACAATACGTTGACTGTGTCGCGACAGCATTATTATTGAGTTTCGCGAGAAGAACCGATATAACCGTACGAGATTCAATGTGTGTACATATATGGATATTATAGATGAATCATATACATGCATAGATGTCACGGTTGTGTATATATTAGGCATGTTGCTCATGCTGAAATCCGTCTTTACCTCGTGTAGCGTATACCTACGCTAAAGCAATCAATGACGTACAAGGTGAGCGCGCTAGAGACGGCGTATAATATATTAAAGAGGGAAGTGAGATCGTGAAAGTAAGCGGATACAAAGCTAAAGGTGTATCGTTATTGCAAATTTATATGAACTCGAAGCTATAAGAAATAGGGTAGGGTGGGTCGTCAAGCTGTCGATCTCGTGAGGGACGTCGCGCCGCTAAAATCAGGCATTTTGATTTGCGCCGATACAGGTATGTACATATGTACATGGAATCGTTTGCGACTTGTCTGTGACGGCGTTCCGAATAAGTGCTGTCACACCTGTCGCCATTAGGAACGGAACCTCGTTCGAATCTACGTATCGGCGAAGTTCCTTTCACGATTCGGAAATGTTAAAGAGTTAGATGTGTCAAATCACTTTTAAAAAAAGATTTCCTGAGGTTTAGTTCCGGCAAAGAATATTTTTTAAACCATAAAATGTGATTGCGAGGAAGCTGCAATTGAAAAGATATTTTTTTTAATTCGCGGAGAATTAAAAAATACCATAATTAGGTACCTATGTCAAAGCGTTCCAACTTAATATCTTTTTAAGCACCTTTCCGAAGCTGTACTGTACGAAATATTTCCGAAGGAATTTTATGGTTTCGCATCTTTAGATCTCTTTTAGATTTGGGGCTAATTAAATGCGGCGAGTCGCGTTTACTTCTAAGAACATAGAACATTATCAATTAAATGAGCGACGAGCTAGCATCTAAACCCCGAGATATCACTGTGCGCGTACTATTTCTATATATGTATGTAATACATATGTAACTACATATGTACATATATACATACATATACTATATGTATACCGCAAATACTACTTCTTACGTTTTTTCGTCCTTCTCCTCTTCGATATTATTCGCCTCCTGTATTATTTTTCGGGCTGAATTCTTTCTTTGTGTAGGTTTTAATAAAACGCTCTTTGAAGTATAAGCTCCTGGCCTTGCCTCGTTAGTGGCTCCAGCTGTCCGCTTTGTTTAAGGAAGACTGTGTGCACTTTGCCTACAATGGTTCACGTGGTCTGCAAGCAATCAGAGAGTATTCTCTCCGTTAGTATAACAGCGCGGACGGAGAACTCGCAAGCTTTGATTTTTTTCCTACCCGGTTCCCCCGCTGTATCAGCGCCGTTTCCCGGTTCTAGTTCGCATCGCAGAAAACGAGATAGGGCATCCTCTCTGTCTCTACCTACTCTACAAGGCGACACAAAGAAGATCTCTAACTCGAATTTCCATGTGGCGAACGCTGTCAGCCGCGGACCACCGCAGAACGTAAAGAAAAAAGAGCCTCATCCCTCGCGGGTGAGGTTAGAAAGTAAGAAAACAAGACTGACCGAGGAAGTAGCGGTGCGCGCTTTGGTAGTGGTGTAGGTCGGCGGAAGTTTTTAATAATGAAAACCTTAAGGAAAAATCTTTACATGAACTATTAAAAGCAACTTTGACTGTTATTACACTAAGTGCCCTGCCAGATGTTCCGAATTGCGAACTTTTCTCATTTCAATTTAAAAATTACGAACCGGAGTATATTTTCATTTACATACGGTTTTTTATAACGGTCGAGAAGTTCTACTACATCTAAAGTTTTCCGTAAACGCAACAAAATTGAAATTATTTTTTTTTGCCGGTAGGTAGGTAGTTTACTGTTCTCGTCAGTTTTCATTACTTATTAACGCGCTTTCTGTTAATATATGAAAATTACAATAATTTCCATTTGGTATCTTTGGTAATTGCGACGTCGCTCGAGCGCATTTAACGACCACAAACGACCAATGGGTTATTATTAATGTGTAGGAGCATAAGAATGTAATATCCTAGTGAAATGTCGTAAAAAAACTGTAGGTAGACAGACTGCATGCCCTTAGATAATATTATGTAGTATGTAGATACTATGTCCCATATTAAAATTTTAATTTCGTTAGAGGATGAAAAAGAAGACGAACTTAATACCTCAGCCTCAAAGACCTCTACGTAGGAGAAGATGTACGCTACCATAGAACGACGCTCCTGATGTGGTGCACGCTTCCAAAAGACGAACATCCCTATTCACGCAGCCGGCACGGCAGCCGAGAAAGGACTAGAGCAACCGAATACGAAAGTATAACGGAAAGGAGGGAGGCTTCGGAATTTCTGATCAAAGTGGGTAATATTACATTCTTACCGTCATGAATGATTTGTGTTCTCGTTTTAATAGAATAAAAGGGCTCGCCTCTGCCATACTCGCTCGTTCGCTTGCCAGCCAGCCATCCCCAGGTCTCTTTGCTCTGCCGGTTTGCCTGCCAAGAGAAACAAGAATCAAGTAGACGCACGTCTCATTCTCTAAGCAATTAGAAGGTGAAATACGAATTTCGGTGCGACGGCTTGGTTGTAGGTTTTAGGGTATATAGAGAGACAGAGATAGCGAGAGAGGGAGGGAGGTTGCAAATGGCTTTAATTACTTCTAGATGCTGATGTTGCTCGCGCGAGCTAAACTGAGATAGAAAACGTTAGGCGAGAAGTGAATACGGAACTAGAAAGACGCTAAAAAGGTGGAACGATATTTTTATCTCGTACGTAATTATTTCGCGGTAGATGCCAGGGTTGGAACTTATTATAAGACTGTAATAACTTATGTTCAAGTGAAAGTTTTATTCGTCCTAAACTTTAACTTTCTTTCTTCCGGTTGGATAATAGAATGGCTGCTGATGCCTCGTTGAGTATGCATCAATGCATACATACATAGGTACATACATACAGATGTAACTATACCGTAACAGTTTTTGTCAATTAGTTCTACTCACGTAGAACGGTAATCAAATCATTTTCCGTTGACGTAAGCAAAACTCAACGGAAATGATCAAACCTATTAAAAGATTACCGGTATGCAAACTCGAAAAGCACATAATACATATCTATTAATAAGGTTCTACGGAACCCGCATCGACAAAGAATTACGAAGAAATCGAAGGATATCCCGCTGTGCGTTCGCCAGCGTTCTCATTGAAACCGCCCTGCCTCCTTCTTCGGATCTCATACCTCGCTTAAATCGGGACGAACCCTTCAAGCTCGTACTACCTTTCCACCGAAGAATGATGTTGCAATTGTTGACCGGGTTTCGCGTGCAGATGTCTGCAAAAGTCATGCGGTTTGAATTTGCAGATAGATTAGAAAAGTTGTGATGAAGTACAGAAAGAGGTTCGTCCGAAAAGGGGTCGCCCGCCGCTCGGGTGGTTCTGTAGCAGTCGCATCTCTAGCTAGGTGATATGCCGGCTGTCTCGATGGTAGTTTGATTCGGTCGGGGTCCCCTTTTCGGACGCGGTCGTCTTTTCATTAGTAGCGAATACAATACCTTCTCGCTCACTTCGGAGCTTCCCATCGTTTCATCGCGGCATGATTATAATATAGATTTCGTCCCGACAATGAAGAATGACTAAAGGAATGGAAGGGTGTGGATTTCTAATATTGTGAATTTATTCTCTTCTGTTGATGAATACATATACAACCAACGAAGAATGTCTTATTTTACTTTGACTAGATCAGCGATATTATACGAAACGATGCCCACCAGGACGAATACGTATCACGTAAGCAACTTAACCCGAATCCCTAAGAACTTTAACAGGACGTATTATTCTCTCGTCGTGCCCCTCGACTACTAACGTAGTACGATTGCTACCGCAGCAGGTTCAGAAACGGTAATAAAAATTTGACAGACAATCTATAATATTATGGGAGACGATACCGCACAAAATGAAATACAATTTTATATCTGAAGGAATGGATCGTGAGACGAGTATGAGAAATAAAAGTTAACGCCAACTATCTCGCGATCGAATGGCCTATATACGTTATACGTATATGTAGCGTATATGTATGTACTTATGTATATCCGTATAAGTGTTCCGGATGGTTGATTGCGAATCATATGTATATGTATGTATGTAATGGAGGGTATGTATGGGACGTTCTGAAGATAAAGTATGTAGAATCTTGTAAGAAAATGGGGTAAGACGTTGTTGAAGATCATTTGTTTGAAAATTAAATGAAAATTATTCTAGAGAGAGCGTTGGTCTAAATTTTACTTAATTTCGTTGTCAGTGCACGATGTGCTACAATTGCTGTTGTTTTGGAAACGTATCACGATCTGCGTAAACCAACACATTAAATAACAAAGCACCCAAGTTTGAGCCTTGTTGTACTTCATTTTGAATGAATTTGGTATAAAGCCATTGTAATGGAGATAGCAGAATCTGACAAAATCAAAATTTCATGAAATCAGTTACCTCAATGGAAAAACCCGTCACCCAACTTGTGTAGGAAGAGAACGTAAAGGAAGAATGAAATAATTCAGAGTTCAACGACGAGCCAAGTTTTCGCGAGGAGAGCGAATAGATGTTTTGAAGTTTAGTCGCAAGTTCGCGAAAATGTTTATAGTAAAGTCCGAGTAGTGTTCTTCGACTGTTGAGGTAAGTTAGTTCCGCGAATGATTTTGTGATTCGGCAATTGTTGACAAGTCACGTATGTACATATATACCTTATAGTTAAAGTGGCTTTACCAGAGGACAGACGGACGGCCAATTGCTCTTTTACAGATTTAACGAATCCGATTTGATTAGATATCTCGTTCTTATTGATAACAACAGATTCAATTTTTTCCATCTATCTGTAAAACCTCATCGACAACCGTAGTACTGGGTCGTGTAATTTTTAGGGCATTTATACTGTACGTTAATTGAATCATATTTTCTTAGTCGTACAGAAGTGAAAGTATGAAGTGCGTGTAGAGAATGCCAAGGAAAAAATAATGTAAATGCGACCGATTTGGAAGTTTTAATATTTGATTATACCCAAAGCAAAATACTACATATTTTAATAAGAAATATAACTGACCGGATGTATATAAATTTGTCACTACAACAATGCAACACTGAAAACCGACTTTGTAATATTAATTAGAGAAAGTCGCGTTTAATAGGTACACTGAGAAAACTGTGACAGCAAAACATTTGATTTAGAAATTTATACTTATGAATAGTATAAATTGTATTAAAATTACGAACACTGTGTTTAATGGCCAACAACAATTTTGTTGCAAAAATCTTAAAACAAAATGCTTTAAGATTAAAACAAAAGGTTTGCTACATTTGATGAAATTTTTAAATAAAAATTATTTACAACATCTAGCAAAACTAGTTCATTGGTTTTTAAAAGTATTTATATTGGTTTTTAAATAAAGGTAGTTTCAATTTATGCACGTTGAAACACTAATGAAATGAGAGAGAGAAGGTTTAAGGCGCTCGTACGTAAAAAGAATGAGATGCAGTATGACGCGGTCTTTGTATTTGTGAAAAGGTTTTGTAAATCTGTTAGTACAAATTATTGCTAATTGTAGTACAAGCAATTTACTTAAAGTTACTATAAAATATAGTAAATTGAAGTATAATCGGTACTTAATTTCCAGGAATAAATTTATTGTTAAATTTAGTATGCTATGTTGCTGTCCTATATATAGCAATAAATTATACTAAAATGCAGTATATTTATACTTATAAATACTATAAATTTTTCTCCGTGTAGGCACAGAGCAACAAAATAGCACGTGCACTACAAACTGTATAGAAAAGTAATATAATATTTTAATTTAATTAACTAAATTGTACAAACGAGCTTGTTTAACTTGTACATATACATACGTATGTATGTATGTATATTATCCGCACCGTATTGCCAATTTTGTTAATAGCAAAAAAACCGCAAAACAAAGGATGTGACCTAATAGAGAAATTGAATTTCTGACAGCGTAAACATCAACAACTGGATTGAAAAATTATCAGGCTTTATTGCCTCGTTGTTACGTTTGTGTTCAGGCATACATACATATGTACAACATACATACATATGTACACTCTCTTTCTAAAGTAATGTCACCCCCAGCCAACGAGTTCATATCAATAATGCCATCCAATGGGCGTACTCTAGCCGTCGGGCGACCTCGGTTACCCAAAATTGCTATAACCAAGGTCGCCCGACGGCTAGAGTACGTCCATTGGAAGACGTTATTGATATGAGCCCGCTGGCTGGTGGAGACATTACTTTAGAAAGAGAGTGTACATACGTCGACAAAGCGTGTGGCATATTAAATGCGTATCACACATATGTATGTGTTAATACGACCTACTACCACCGCGTCCTCGGCAAATGGAATAATAAACTTATCCCCGACACTGACGACAATTAAAAATACAAACGGCTCGCGCAGCGGTAATTGTACGCGTACACACAAATCTATGTAGATGTTACGGCAAGTGTAAAACATGCATACAGCGTTGTACGTTTAGCAGCCTCTCGGGCTGTATAACTGACAGAAGAGATGGAAAATAAATAATTAAAGGAACACAAACAATATCTACTGTGAATAAATACACGTGTGTGAAGATACATCTACATATTATACGCAAAAATGACACCGTGTATCTATTGTATTTGCACGTTATACTGAATGTGTGTAGACTCGGTGGTACTGCGTTAAAATGATATCCCTCCTCATTCCAATTTGTATTCTGCTCTGTGTAAATACATGTTAGTGTCGCGTCGCGGCGGCTGGGGTTCTCCCGCCAATACACAAAACACGTCGTCGTTTAAATGACATGAATATGGTTTATTCTTCATTTTATCGGCACCCAGCCAACGGCTAAATTAAATACGAAAACTCTCAACGCGTTGTCGCGGATATCGTGAAAAACACAAACCATCACCGCCACCACCACACTCACATCATATTCTCTGTATTTGTGAATGTATGTACATATTTACAATAGGCGAGACGGAGTGTTTTATCGCGCTAGTCATTGACATTATATGCGGAAACTGTCTTGGTTTTTTTTTTAATTTCTTCTTTATGTATATTAGTAATGTACATATGTATGTAGGTATGTTGTATGTATATACATTTAATTTAAGAACAATTCACTTAAATTAACTTTTGCTCATTAGCTATAAAATCACACTTTCTTTGAGAATTGCGACAAGTACTTTGAACAAATAAACAAAGTCTGCTTGCCTAAAAAAATTGTCAACCGTTTTCAAATAAAAAAACATCGATTGATGATGATCGTTGATGTTTCGATTACAATGAAGACCGGAGACGGACATGGACCAACGATCGAATTGTGCGAAAGATTTTAAAACGAACTGGAACGTCGACTAAAAATGTACAAATTATTCCTTGCAATACGCCTAATGGATTGTTGGATTTTCGTTTTCTATTATTTTCAAGAATCGTTTCTCCTTTTAAAACGATGTTTTTCCCCATCAAAATGGTCTCAACCAATATTGCCTAGACCCTCCCTCACAAGAGGTAGGCTCTTATTGTAGGTACTAATAGAAACGTGAATTATTTCTCGTCACAGCTGATATATGTATATGTAGATATACATATACCTACTATGTATGTATAGGGAAGGGAAAACCGAGAAAGGATGTTCCAGCTTTCGTGGATGATACCCCCGATGCTGATATTCCCGTAATGAGAGTCGTCCTCGTCCCGTACTGTCAGACAATCACCTTCACCGGCAACTCCCCAGCAGCACGACATCGTGACAAGTGTTAACATTTGGCGACAGTTATTGTAATTTGTAGGGAACGCGTCGAGGCGCGCCCGGAGAAAATGAACAGGTATAGAAGGAACGATGCCTAGTACTGTAAGGAGTAGTCGCGCGAAGACTTACGATCCGCCTAGTATCGGAGTGAGAAGTGTAGGCGGGAATGGAGCGAATTCTTAGCTGTTACTAAAGCATAATTACTTTTGCATGAGAATATATCAAAGTTTATTAGAGCGTAGATGTCGGACAAATATGCGGATTATTACGGATCTGTGTTACGTTTCTGCGCACGCGACATAATCGGACGTCTATTTGTGGATGGGGAAAGATAGTCTCGATCGTGACGAGCATCCTCTAATCGTAAATCTTTAATATTTACAAACGTTATTTGGAAAGAGTTCCTATGTACTTACCTATTGGATATTCTTTGACAAGATCTCAATCATATTCAGAGAATTCCTGGAGAGTTGTTGTTATCATAGAGAAGACTTTGCTGGGTTTTCTTCCATTGTTTGTTGAACAACTAAACCTATCGTAGAAAATTCTTGAAAATGCATCTCAGCCTGCATTAAATAATATACAGTCACGTGAGCACCTCCATTATACATACATACATATGTATGTATATAATGTACCTACGTACATGCATACATATACATATTACACGTAAATTTGTATTGTATAAGGAAGATAATTGACAAATGATCGATATTACTCCAAGAGGTTCCAATTTCACTTGTTAGTTGCAAATGACGCCACGGCATTATTATATCCCGGTATCCATGTCCGAATTATTATGTATTAGATTTAGTCGGTCGGCTGAGAACGGATATCGCTCTAATTAATTCAATACACGTTTTAACATCAGCCGGCGCACCAAATAACATCCAACAACAAGGCAGCAAACACACAACGAGAAAGACCATAGTCCCGGTTTCAACGCTCAATCACACGCACAACAACCTTCCCGTACAGCTGGAGATCTCCGTCCTCCAGCTCATATTATTATTAGTTAAAGTCGTTTCGTGTGACAAATTCAGACATGACGATGCAATAGGCGGTCCCTCGTTAATTGAAATTGCCATCTTAGCCGGGAGGTCGCTGGAAGACAAGTCGTCGTAAACGCAACAACCAACGTCTAGCTGTATTTTCTTGATAACGACATCGTCGCTCTCAGACTGTGATTTAAAACGGTGCCGGATAGAAGCGTTACGATCACATTCTGGACGAAATGTGGTACGTATGAGGGCGAAACCACTGTAAGAGAATGAGATATATAAAAGTCGAGCTAGATAAATTGTTAACGTTTTATAAAGCGCCTCGCATCACATAAATTTGAAATATTTCTTTCACAGGACATTTCATATGTATGTAGTACGAGCGTGTATAACGAATGTCGGATAGGAAGTATAACGGATGATTTTTAGAAACAAATTTACTAAATTACGAAATGATAGATACCTACCACCCGACCCGGTGAACATACGAAACCTGCCTGCGTGCGTTAAGAGAGTTAAAATATTGAAGTGTTTCGGAAAATATTACATATTGTACATATGTAGGTACCTACAGTTACCATCACGAAAATTTAAAATTACTTGAATAAATACTAATCGGATTATATTGTAAGTTCATCTGTAAAGGATGAAGACTATACAAATTGTATTTGTTTATGTATGGAAAGTATTAGGAGAAATTCTAAAAGGGCTAACCTCAATAGCTATTTAGAAAATGAAGCCAAGTTCATAATAAAAGTATATGATACTTTACAAATACAAATATAATCGTAATTTATAATTAATTAATTTGATAATAAGAAATAAACTAATTAACAACAAAATATTAGGACAATATTAGGTATAAAATTGGGCTAAGAAATACTTTACCTTAAGATGATCTTGCAGCGTTTACTGGTGTCATTTAAGGATTGCATTTGGGTAGTCGTTATATGTAAACTCATTTAGGTACTTTATAGAAGTTATTTTAAAATGTCAAAATATGAGAATATAAACTGTACCTACCCTTCCTAATCTAAATAACAATCATCTGAAATCCAACAATGTAGCTACATAAATTCCTAATAAGTTTAGCAGCTTCACCGACATATGTATATATGTAATATATGTATGTATGTATATGTATGTACGAGTATGTATGTATGTGTACACACATACAGAGGATTTAGAGTGAATAAACCGCTTGAACGCCTCAATGGCGCCGCACAAATCGCGAATTTATTACGGCCAGGACCCAAGCACAAACGACTACGACGTACGATCGGCAAAAGATAACAAACACACACTGAATCGTCGGTCCCACGGTTCAACACATCTTCCCCATATTATGTTGTTACTCTTTAAAATTAGGATCTCAAGATTTCGCTTTCGGGGTAGCGTTAGGAAGACTCAATTTCGGGCTATATCTCGCTGAACACACTCTCTCTCGTGTCGACAAAAAGCCGACAAAAACATCCCACATTCAACGCTACTCGCAGCAGTAGTGGTAGCAGCAGAAGAGGGTTGCTATGCTCACACACATGGATAGCGACGTCATACGATGTAAGATACTCACTCGAAGACTCTCCCGGACTCATTCGCATCGCGAGCACTGGCTTTCCTGCACAGCTTGCCGTCTTTTCCCGCACACATGCACACACACACACACACGTACGGATTCATATGTGCGAAGCCCGAATAAGAAAGGAAATTCTCTAAAGCCGTGATAGACCTCAGCAATGTTCTTTTTTGCGTGGTTTGTGCGAGAGGAAATTCTCGTTGATACCTACATATAAAGAAGTTCGGAATTTATACATACATAGTTCTAATTGGAGCTTAGATTTATTTTTTTGTTGGATATGCAAAGATTTCTACGGATATTCAATTCACCAAATTAAACTGTCGAAGTTTGTACTAACTTGGTTCCTTCCTCGCTTCTATTACGTATGTGTATTGAAGAAACCATATGGGAGGTCGCCTACATGTTCGTGGAGGTAAGAGGAGCGTCGGGGTACGAAAGCTACCGCAGCCGAATTTAATAATACGGGAGGAGCAGGCGAAACTTAACTACTTGCATTATCAATGTCGTCTATCTTCGGGGCTTTCCCCGAGCAAGCAAAGGCGGTAAACGAAGAAGGGATGGGGGATACCGCCAACCGAACGCCTAAAACATGGTAGGTCAGACGGGCACATATCTCATAGTCTAATTTCCGGTAGGTCGCTGACTAATAACGGCGAGAGGCCCTTTTCTACATAACTTCTTGGTGGTTCGTGGAGAGGACCTCCCTTTCCAACCACCATCTATCTTTCTCGTTCTCTCCTCGTTTCTGTGTAGAAGATGTCGCAGACGACACTATTCATCATACGCGCGAACGAATTATCGCATCTGATGCGCTATACCAGCTTGTACGAGTTTGTTTTGGTCGTTCCATATTCCGGGGTTTCATATTCGTTGCTGCATCGTCTTAAGTAGCCTTTATATATCACTACGTACATATGTACATACATATGTACCTATATCTATTCGGACAGAACAAACAAAATATACGAGAGTAAAAACACTTCATTAATAAAAGAAACGGAATTAAAATAATTCAATCAATTAGAAAGACGAAGTTTAAGTCATTGATCGGATTAAAAATCACGCATTAGTTCCACCGGCGACAATCCAGAGAGTAGAGGCAGCAACAAAGAAAAAGACAAAACGCAAAAATACTTAGATGAGAACGGGAAATAATGATCCCGTGTCGCTATTCTCCACTAAAGAAAATAATAACTCAGCAGAAGACCCGGAGAGACGAAGAATAAGGAGAGTAAAATGGGTGGCGGCGTGAAGGGAAAGGATAAAAAGGCGGAGGAGACAAACTTTTGTAATTAAGCAAAGTAGTTCCGTTGCCACTTAAATGAATTACTTGTGTGTATAGATTTTGGTCTGCCGACTCTACGATAGCAAAAAGTTAATGGAAACGAAAATATATTCACAATAAATGATCTCTTCGCCTCGCTTACGGCTGTATTTAAACTTATGTAACTGTGTAATTTTCTCCAACAACTACATAAGTACATACATACATACATACATATATACATACATACATACACATCTTATTTACTCTATATTTTTTGTAGAATAAATTAACACGTCCTCGCCGAAACAATAGTTTTAAATATCTTTCTTTCTAATACCGTTCTTAGCCCTCCTATTGTATACATACATTGAAAGTCGAAAATAGTGCCATTTAGCCAAGGCTAGCACACAGATACACGAAGTTTTGGATTAGCTCTAATTAGTTTTGAACAAGTTAGTGCGTCACATAGGGCTACTCTGCAACAATATTAAAAACGTTATACATGTGCATGCATGTATGTATGTATGTACATACATGCATATGTAAGTATGTATGTACATACATGCTATTAATAGTAACTTCTCGTTTAGCATTTACATTTAAAGTGATGTATCAAAGCAATGAATAGCAAACAGCTTAACTCGTTCAACTTCGACCTCAAAATATGTATAATGTACATATGTATGCATTACGTCTGGTAGCAACTCATCATCAATGATACACCAGCGCAGCTTCCATCTCTATCCAAGTTCAGGCGCGAATCGCTTACTAAACTTTGAGGACGACGTATAAAATTCCCAAAAAGGGGAGAGCATGCCATCTTCGCGAGCGACCTCGTATCATTGAATCATAATAGGTGGGATTTCGTCGTACCGTCGCATTTATTTGTGTATTTGTCGAGGAAGGCGTGCGTCGCGTTGTCGTTGCGGAGCGTCCTCATCTTCGTTCGCGCCTCGATTAAACTTTTCCAAAAGGAACTTTTGTTAAAATTGGTTTGCCCCGTTGAGCCGGCTATTTTAAAAACGACTTGGGCGTTTAAAGTTGGATAGGAATTCTTGTTGCTTCTTGTCTACATGGATGGACGTTAGATGATGGAAACATTTTGACAAATTACCCTTTCGAATGTGACCGGCGAGTGTCGTCATTTTCCGACACAGTTTCAGCGTTGTTCTACGATTTCTTAAATTGTTTTTAGTTTAAATTGCTTGAAATTGTTGTGTGAAAATTTGTCTGACTTTGTCGTGAATTTATGATGAACGTATCTACAAATTATTATTATTAGGTACATGAATATGTGGTTATGCGATGTATTTTTTTCCATTCTCCAAATGTATCTTAATTCGTCGACTTGATTACGATTACTACCAACGGCTACGATACTGTGCATGTATGTATATGTATATGTATGCATGTGTCTATAGTAAGTATTAGGCGACGTTATCCACGCAACGAAACAGCATTCATTCCGACGCGACGGCACGGCATAGGCATGGGCAAACGCTAGAGAGAACAATCATCAAATTGTAATCAGGAGCCGTCCTAAATCACAGCGCGCGACTTCGAACATCTGTCGCGCAGGAAAAGGAAAACGTCCTGTCGCTGCTGCTCCGCTGATTCCGCTTTAGTCCATGGATATATGCCTTCTGTTCCTGCTCCCCGGGATTTGCGCCAAACAGCGAGCAGTCGTAGTATTGCTCGCACTTTCTGATGTCGCTGTGCTCTTAAACTAGTTTACCCGCCGCTTTTAGATAATATCCAAAACGGCACACAGAGTACGATAATCTTATAATAGGCTATCATCCCTATCCTCTCTCAGTTGCTTTTCGTCATTAAATACGTCCGCATCAGTTGTTGGCGTGTGCGAAAGCGGCATTCTCTCCTTCTAACACAGATGCGAACGAATATTATGAATGCTATAAATGCCATCGTCTTGATAATATAGGCACTATCTTTCATCCGTTATTTAGGTATTACGTAAAAAGAAAAGAATTATTCGACAGATTTTACGCACCACTTAATGCAATATTCAGCTTGTGTGTGGTATATATGTATGTACAAATACATACATAGCTTGAAGTCGTTCTGAACAAGTTGAATTAGCTCTACTTTTTTACAGCTAAGGCTTATCTGATTTTCTTCGTCGCTCCATCATCATATCCGTACGGAATAGCAATAAGCAATGAAAAGGGGGGCGAATTTAATTGCAATAATTGCGTAATATTTCACGCCGGCGAAACCAATTTCGCAATGCGAAGCAACGGGCGGCGTGCAGAGAAACATTTATTTACTCGCCGTCATTAATAGAATCTTAATTAAATACTTTTAGAAGAGACGACCCCACTATATGGAAGAGGGCTGCCGGAGCATATCTCTAAGTGTCACATAACTATGCGAAGGTGGAACGGCCGCCCGCCCACCGCTGCTTCTTCTTCTTTCGCACACCTTCTTATTACATCCGACGAGCGTTTTACCTTACATTTCTGAACTCCTGGCGGCGGATGTGTGCGCGTGCCGTTCTCGTTTCATTCAAATAGCAGTGGCGGGTTATTGGAAATAATCTGAGTTGAATGTCTTTCGTACTTCCTCCTATGTTTAACAGTAGGAATAGCTTAGCTTAGGATCATATCATATGTATTTGTACATGTCGTGGGACTGTAGTTCACATAGGAAGGTGTTGCAGATTTTCTAACACTATAGGATTCTAATACTTGCAGTTAGCTTCTAAACTTAAATAAATAATAAAAAACAATTAATTTAATTTATTCTCCTCCCTCTCCCCACACTAGCTACCACTGTTACTTCGTAAGCCATCCACGACTATTTCCGCGCTGATGACGAAGACGTACCGGAAGAAATTACGTACGTGTCATATTAGACCGGAAGTGTAGCTATACGTTACTTCATCTATCTCTTCTCTTTATACCTGCCATCACGTGAGGGATTTCGCCGTGATGTTACCAGCTAATTGAAATTTAGCCGTTCTTCCAGTTTGCACGCTAAAAGGTTCATGCTCTGCGTATTATGGATGTTCGAACTAACAACGTAGGTACGTTAAAATTTCACCAGCATTCCGGTTACTCGCATGTTGTAGTATATACCTACGCTACGACTGGTTGAAATCAATCGACGTGTCGCGACGGGGAGAACAACATAAACGTGAATAACGCTTAATTACGTTACTTAAATGTACAGTGCAGGTGCTCCCAACTATGTATTACATCGCTAAGTGTGCGAAAATATCACGCGATAACGTTTCTGTAATACTTATACATATGTAAGTACATACATATGTGTACATGCATACATCCATACATATACATATGTATGTAGGTATGTACATATTTATGCTGCAACATTTCGGATTTCGGATAGGAATATTCGTTTCACACCTTTTTTATCGAGCGAAAAATGTTCGTACTAAATTACCAACTATGTAGGTACCTATGGATTTATATGTATGTACATATGTATTGTACATATAAATATAACTTGCTTAATTGAAAGTCGTTTCTTCGAAGAGACCTACCTACTGATTAAATTGCGTTCGTCCTTTTGCGAAATAACGAACCACCACCACCTTTAATTATTATCCTACTACATATTATTATTAAAGACAGTCGGCAGGGAAGTAGGCAGTCGGCGAGTGACGTTTTTTATCCGTTTCAATAGGCGAGGAGCGACGAACTTCTCCTCAAAGTACATATAAAGAGACGCGAGAGAAGCCTGCGAGAAACTCGGCTCGCGCGCGCCGTAATTAAATTCGGCTGTCGCGATTTCCAGAATAATAATACACGTACAGTTAGAAACTGACAAGCAGCTTTAAAATTTATAATCGTCGCGTGGTAAACGAGGAGAGATTGGAAAATGTCATAGAAAGGTGCTTAAACGTCTTTTCTTCTGCTTATTTAACTCGAAGTTATTTGAAAATGTTCTATGGATGTTTTTTTCATTTCTTCTAACAACTTACAAAGATAAATGAAAAAAACAAATAAAACACTTGATAGGATAGGTTTTCATAGAATATCCTCCGTCGAAACGGCTAATATAAAATTATCTGTTACGGCACATACACACAAGTGTATTCACGAGTACTTACCGCCCATTGTACCGAAAAGATAGAGCCGACAAAGTGTAACGTGAGAGGAAGCCGGCAAATCAACCGGCATTATTGCAGGTAAATTCCGTACGTTCGACGTCCGTAAAATTAGTGGCATTCATAAATATTGATTTCACATCTCATATGAACATAAAGTAAGAATGTGGCGGCCGCCAAACATACCTAAGGGTATACCGTAGGTATTTTAATATGATTTCTCCCGACTGTAGCGCGCTGCACATTATTGGGAATCTGCACAGATGGTACGCAGCCAGAAGAGCAGTCATTCCACCGATATGGCCCGCGCGTTCATCCTTTCCTTTTCCATCTTTAACCGCCCGCCGAACCTGAACGTTGGTGTGTGCTGGTGGAGAGATCATCTTTATCTTTGTTGCTCAGCGCCGGTGTTATTGGTTTCCGGATGGGTTGCTATAATGTCGTACTTTTTTTTAAAGAACCCCGGGATTGACTGCACGTGTGTTAGTGCGTTGCTGCTGCCTCGGATGTTAGAGGTCGCTCGTGTTCAATCCTTCTCCCTTCCATACACCTAACCTTCCGGATATACGTCTGGCACTGCTCCCCTATATGTCGCGCGCGAGTATCATGAAATTGAATCTGTTGCAAAAAGTCAATCCTTCAACAGATTATTTCTCTTTCGGATATAGTAGGTACGTTAGGTGTATGTATGTACGTAGTGATAGGAGAAAGCAGCATAGGTTGACTCTATATTGAGAGCTACGATACGATGTGGGCGAGGAGATTTTCTCCGATCGTTCTCGTGTCATATTTAATACTGATTTCGGGAATCGCGATCGTCTTTTTCGATTCGAGGAAAGAGTATTGAAAATGGATGGGAAGTTAGTCGAGACGATAGTCTTAAGTCTTTTTCAATGCAATCATAAAACCTTTTGCTGCATATTTATTAATCTAGTTGTCGCTCCTTTCCCCAGATAGAAGCCGAAGAAGTAACTATTTGAATTAAATTTAATCGCGTGCGAAACACAATGGTTCCATTCCTCCCATCTTATCCCACCTCGTCCCGCCCCGCATCCATAAAATTCATAGTTTCGTTACGTACTGATGTCAACTTACAATTAGCAGAGAAAGCACAAGGGGTACAGAACTGCGCGGTAACCTCACTTAGACGAAAGTAAATTAACACAACTCCCTTAACCTAATTATAAATTTACAGTATATCTACTGTTTACGTGTGTTGGCCCATCTAGAAATGTTATGCGAATTAAACAAGGTTCGTTTGTTCCGGAAATGTAGGAAAACTCCACTTTCAAAACTGCTTTTCATAACAATACCAGAACGAACTGGGAGAAGTGTTAGCGAAAACGATGAAATGAAATGAAAGTTCTTGTTTACGTAGCTACATACACTAAATATTTTGTAATAATAATACGAGTAATAAGATTTTCAGCGAAATTATTCTAATATGAAACGAAACTATTGTTTGTATTAAATTAAAATTCTCTTATATATATAAAAGCACTACAGGCCATGCGGCCCTTGGCTTGTGAGACTATTCTTCTACTACTCTTCGAACCACTTCTCTCCATTTTCTTCTATCTGTAGCAGTCTCTCTCCATCTTGTCATCCCCAGATTTCTCAGCAGTTCTTCTACTTGTTTGTTCCAACTTACTCCGGGTCTTCCTCTGCCTCTGTTTCCGATCATTCGCGTATCCATAATATCATAAATCATTCGGCCTTCTCCCCTCCTTAAGATAAAAAATAAATAATTAATAATAAATTAAAATTCTCTTAGCAGAACTAATTTCAATTATGTTTAGTTTCATTCTAAGATTTGCGATAAATGTTGAATCCGTTCATTCTGCAAAGACGAAACAAAAATCCTACAGCAAACAACAAAAACGTGTGCATATGTACTACCACTATGTACATGTAACTACAACAAGGTATTGTACGCATGTATACATACATATACATATACCCACATATAATCTCTAAGTACAACAGTTCAGTGCTCTTTCAAGTCATCGAGGTCTCTCCTACAACGGAAGAGATCACCAAGTTGAGTACGGGAAACGACATGGAAAGAAAGAACCTCAAGCCGATTACATTTCTACTACCGGTACACGAGTACCGGCGGTGAATAACAATGCTATGGTAAATAAGAGGCGCTTCAGGTGTTTAGGCGCAACTGCAAATGGTGAACAACGTTGCGTAAGTACACACATTCAGAATACTGACTGCAAGCTTATACATCAGTTTATGCGCACTAAACTTGAAAGAAAATGCAAACGAGAATATATTTTAATCTCGCGTTTCCCTTTCTGTTCGTTAACTGTTCGAGAAAGGCAGTAACAACAACGAGCAACATCTTAATTCCCTCTATCTCAACGATTCCTTTCAACCGTGACGCAATCACGATCCTGCAGAATCTACCTACTTACCTAACCATGGAGAGTCATCGTCGTATCTGTTTGTGTGTGTGTGTGTATCCTACAGAACGGGGTGTCATTTGAATCGCAGATTCGGACTAGCGAATGCCGCCCGCAAATCCAAATGAATCTCGGTGGCAACGCGCACCGGCACGGCACACAACGCAACGCAATGCTTTGATGTTTTTTGATTAAGTCGATCCTAGAAACGGTGTGTAATTGAAACGGAAACTATATGCTCCGGGTCGACCGGTAAATGGCTAATCTATATGCAAGATCCCTTGTGTTACGTTATCTCTACCTGATGCCTACCTACTTACCTAACCCTCTACCACGGCTCCACTTCGCAATTTACCGTAGTTACCTTACCTACTCCTACCATCGCGCACACAAACACACCTCAAGAAAGTTTTCCTTATACTCTCTCTCTGCTTGTCTGTCTCCGGTACCGTTTGTTCTTGTGCTACTGTGATTTCAAGCACACGCTCGCTGTATTAAGGTGGGGATGTGGTAAAAAATATACTTATGTATACGTTTGTAGCTTCACAATGTTATTCTACTACAAGTTTTGACATTAACGGTATTGTAATATTCGAATAAGACGTTATGCGTTTTATTACTATGAAGCAAGCATCGAAAATTTAAATATGACGCGGCGGCGGCGGCTGCAGTATTCTATACAATGTAACGCAATATATCAAAACACAATCAACAATTGCGGGAGGAAATTATTATATTTAGGAATTTTTCACGTACGGTATACAATTGCTGCGACACCCACAAATTTTTCTTGTATTTTCGCAGTTCGCAAGGGGCGAATGAATATAAAGGGCTGAATAACGCGCCGCTTCAAAATTTAATATTGTCATCAACATAAACATTAATACAGTGTTCGTGATATTAACGTACTGCGAAAAACAAAACAGAAAGAACGTCGTAATTTTTTCGCAATTTTCTCGCAATTTGCGTTCGTTTCTCTTTTTTTATTATCTTTATACGATTGTGTGTGCTTTTTTTGGGTTAATATACTGTGGACTGCGAAATACATATTTCGAGCGATTTATAATGTTTAAAAGAAGATGAACTCTATCCAGCAAATTTCATAATAATGGACGCGTTTCCTCTGGTTATACCTACATCTCTTATAACTTGGTATTACTACCACCTGTCGGCGTCATGCAGGTAACATATCTAAAGAAAACGAAACGTCCGTAACAGACGGTTTTATCAATGCCGCATGCAATGGTCGCAGGAGGATTTACCGGCAGTAGGTACTGAAAATTGTCATCAAGTAGGAACAACGCAAAATATTTCTGTCGCAGACGTGGATTATTAGAAATATCTCGTAGATTTCTATATAGAATACGAACCTATCTTCGAAGAAGATGTTCTTTCTCTCTTCGAGATTTGTGTACTGTTGAGGATTTTAATTGTTAGAGACGGCAGGAACTCATTTTCTAACATCGTAGAGGATTTTAGAACGCTCTCAAATAGCATTTAAAAATGAATCCATGTTTGTAACATGTCAAAAATCGTTTAGTATTAGATAAGCTTAGATTGTACCTCACTAGAATTATCCAATTGCGCCACGAATATTATAAGTTACCAAGTAAATATGTATAATAGTAATTCGTAACAGATTTAAAGGAAATCTAATACCGGCAACGAACGGGAAAAAATAATCAAGTTCGTGCTCAATAATCAAATTACGAAAGTACCCTCTTTCCCACCCTTTTACCGTTCTTCCACAGCCGATAACATCCATCCGTTTCATGTATGCGATGATGATGACGACAAACATGACATCGCACACACACACACTCAAACAACCAATCGATAACCTTCTTCATTCCGCGCCCGAAGAGGAATTCCAGAGTATAAATACATTAGATACTTGAGCGGGCGAAATTGCGGACACGATTTAAATCGGAAATTGCGAAATTTGAATGCAGCGCAATGGGGTGGTGATTTCCTCTTTACACCCCCCTCACGTTCGCTCACGTGACGCACGTACACTCCACAAATACAGCTACAGTCGAGTCGGTAATAACATTGTGGATGTACCTAATTATATGTAGGTACATATGTATATATGTAGTATGTAACGTTAGTATATCCTACCGTACCTACATTATAATAATATAGAGAAGGATGATGGTGTTATATTACATTTTGTTCGGGGTCCCTCCAAGATGGGCAGAGATGGAGGTCTTGTTGGGGAGCCTGTTCAACTCCATGTCGCCGATTGCATGCGAATGCTATTAATATTTTACGAACGTACTCGGATGATGGTTTATTAGGAATTAGGGCCGCAAAATTAGGGGCGTTAATGTTTTGATAGGATAAGATGGAATAGAATTTGACAGTGTAATTTCGTTAGCGGCTAATAATGTCAAGTCTGGGGAAATGGATTTGTGTAAATCGAGACAGAGACATTATTATTTCGTAACATATTCTAATTCACATAAAAGATATCAACGGATTGTTTAACAAATAATAGTTCTTTTAATTATTCTCTTCATTCTGAAACTAGCTCTCGATAATGTTGCTCCTAATATTACTACAGAAAGAATACAACGGGAAATGAAAAAAAATAATTTTATCCGTTATTGCCGACGATTGCTGCCGGAAGATAAATGTGCTCATTTACCTCTTCGTTCGAGAAAGCACCAACGGACGCGACGGCGACGACTCTAAATACGTACCTACCCATATAGAAGTTATTATTTACTTTAAGGATCTATTATCCGAGTGAATTTATGTCATTCGCGGCACCTGTTATATCCAATAAAAACGGGTCATATTTTAACGCAGGAGGAGGCGACTGCCGGAAAGATATCACGTTCCGTTATATCGACTATTTTGGAGATGTTTAGGAACGTGATACACACGGCGCTCACCAATACTCCTCGATTCTAGCAAATTCCCACACTCTGCCCCCTTATATGTATTAGTTTACAACAAAACAATTTCAATTATAGAATAAAAAAGAATCGAGAATGTATGTTTATACAATTGCAACGGACCCGCACACGTAAATGATATACATACATATGTATGTACATATGTATGTACTTATGTACACTCGACTGAAAGAAGTTGAAGAACGATTTACATATAATCGCTATGTAAATCGTTCTACAACTTCTTTGAGTCGAGTGTACATCGCCCGGTAGGTGAAACATCGAAATTCATTCATTGACCTCTATCTCTCTCGTCTTCGATAGTTCGTGTCGGTTACTCGCGATATAAAAGCCGTATGCATGAATGTATGTACATACCTTAACCATTCCGGAATCGCCGCCGTGTCTCATTCATATTGCAGATCGTGTGCTCTCACCGCAAAACCGTAATATCAGGTGAGGAAAAATCCGGAGGAAATCTTTAAAGCCGAACGCTACCAAAAATAAAAATGCAACAATTTCTGTCTGTACTGTACGTTGGTACGATGCTATAGATGTATGTAGGTATGTATGGATATTGCCGGTGCAGGTGCATGTGTATTGGCCTTCGATGGCGTGCTCTTTTGTATTTCGAGTGAGCTTATTTATTTTTTAACCGCGGTCCGAAATAAAGCCAAAGCCGATCGGTTACCTATCTAACCGTGAAATCGATTTCATTTCCTATTTAAATTTCATCGGCGGATAGCAATGCATTCTCCGCGCGCGCGGTATACATATAGGTACCTACGCTTAATATGCAAATACAATATACAACTCTTTTCCCGAATTAATCACGTTTAGATTAGCTTTATATTGTGTTGTGGTACAATGAAATTAAGTTTTCTTTTATAGATAAAAAAACGCAAAAACACGTATGCTCGATTTAACATTTATTGTGTTCTCCACTCCGAATGTTATATGCATAGTTTAAACTCTTTTATTTACGAAAGATAATGTCTAGCTCTGACTTAGGCATTTTTTAAGTCACTGTATCAGGACCTGTACTGTTTGACTAACACTAAATAACGCAAAAATGTTTTTAGCACCTAATGCTTGTTGCTAAAAACTTATTACAATGTACATACATAGTTTTATAAGTTAGATACGTCCCAACTTCTTTAAGATTACCGGCATACATATGTACCTATATGAGCAATATAATACGCAGAACCGGAATTGCTACAACAATAGAAGCGTTAAAATTCACATAGAACTGTACCTAGTAAATCATCGACTAATAAAATTAAAGCCGATGTATATCTAAATTTTCTGTCGTTTCGTTGTAGTAATATCGTAACAGAACAATACCAACAACATATATATACATACATACGAACAATCAAGGCAAACGTAGCTGGAGTAAGCGGTGAACGCTGCTCTACAGATTAGTTTTATACCGTTTGCCCATTTTGTACTGCATACAATTCCAGCGAGAGAATACCGTCGAGCTAATCAACCACATACTGTCACAAATTTACATCATATTTCACCTTTCTCCCGGGTTCTCTTATCAGAGAGGCGCGAGATCCGCTTACCTCGCTTATTGCGTATACCAGCATCTGACAAGCTATTCTACGGCTCTCACTGCACATATTACATATAAGTGGCGTATCAATTAACAAAAAAATATTTTATAATAAATCACCTACTTCATTTTAATCCCATCCCTTGTACCTAATATTAAGTATTTGAATACTTCACTGTTGAACATACATACTTACATATGTATTTTCCGTTTCGGGCACTTCTATACTTGGCCCGTTTGACAATCGACAACCGGCAACAAATCAACGGACGGTACAATTGTTCGTAACCCAGATGCAAATTACTTTACGGCTGCGATTGATTTCTAGTCCTCTTAATCGTATCTACGACTAATTTCGATGTATTTCCGTCTGACATTGCCTGCTTATTAAAACAAGTAGGTACATAGTATCGATATGACTTATTCATTAATAATATCAACTAAATACTAGAATGGCCAGTATTATTGAAGAAGTAAGTTTTCAATTTAGATCCTTTACACAATATACATATTTATCGTAAAACTCGTTTCCTTTTGATGGAAGGCGGAAACGAGGAAACGGTGAAAACACCCCTGGCGTCTTTATTTCGATTGTCAGACACACATCTGTATTGAGGAAAAGAAAAAAAACACAATATCGACTTCATCGGACTATGATGACGTTACGTTATGTTGCGTTGATCAAAATGGAACATATCTTTGTCTCGTGACGTGTGGCAAAGTCCCCGTATCTCAGGCTGTTACATAAGAAAAATATATTTATACGAAATTGAAAGATATTTTGCGTACACACTTCCATCCACATCTACTACTACCCGCACTACTACATACATATGTATAATACGTACGGGTTATATTTTGCTGTAAATATGGAAACGTTGGCATATACATACCGAAAACCAATATACCCCAAATATACATGCACGAACGCCTTCTAACAGCACATGTCGTGAGCCCCACGGGGCTCGGCGGAACTATGTGTTTCCTTTTACGGCTTTTTAGCGACACACAAAGGAAATTCTCAGCCGCGGAGTTTATCTTTAAATTGGTTTACCTTTGACAACAGTGAAATATAAGAAATATTACTTTAAATGACGTGCTGAAAATCTAAACAGGATCAAATATCAACCCCCCATATAGCGTTTTACGGGAAAATTGATAAGAACAGCGCGACTCGACGGATAGGTGACGTAAAGGCGGGATATGTCGGGTTAAGCATATCTGGTGGAGAAAAATACCATCCCGTCGCTTGTATTTCCCAGCTTAAGCGCGCTTGACGTGGGTAAAGAAATACATACATACATTCTGTTATATGTATCTACCTATGTATGCATGTAGAACGTACATATTTGTATCAGTAGAGTACATATACGGAAAGTATATTAGATATAAAGGCATAAATAAGAATTGTATCTGTTTGTTGACATGCTCGATATTACGTATCATTCAATCGTATCAAATATATACGCATACATATCATCTCTCCTACCGTATTTAAACTGACTTCCTCGGAAGCAAGTTTACGAATTAGTTTAAGAGATGATTCATTTATATTCTATTTACAGCATGCCAACGAAAAAATTAAGAGAACGATTCCTTATTTCAAATATGTACTTAAATCAAAATCTAAATCAATTAGGTACTCTATTTTTTTGTTTCTTTAAACTGCAAACATTTTAAAAGAAATCGACAAATATTTAATCAAATTTACTACGGTTTAATATCGTAGGTATGTATTTGTATCTAATATTAGATTGATAATACCTAATTCTCACTATTAACCTGTACTAAATAACGCACCAGTTTTAATTTAGACAAATCGTATACTAAATAATATGCTTTATATAGGTATGTATGTATAGTAGAGAAATAGCGA
The DNA here is from genome assembly GCA_004785975.1 of Popillia japonica. Classification (NCBI taxonomy): domain Eukaryota; kingdom Metazoa; phylum Arthropoda; class Insecta; order Coleoptera; family Scarabaeidae; genus Popillia; species Popillia japonica. Next base: position 4,973 of record ML219008.1, on the reverse strand, counting down.
GGCACGAAAAAGACAACGTCAAAAGCGATGCTGGTTAGATGTGCTTAATTTTGCGCTACACAGGGCTCATAGCAATAACTCAACGGGTGCTTCTAAGCGAGCGGCACTCCTGCGATTATTAAATTCATTATTTCCCGCAATATTTTCTGTCGCCCTATGCTCCATAGTTCCAAGAGAGTGTTACTTCAAACGGCCGAAGAGGACGGCGTCAGTGTCACTACAATCGACGTCTACACAGTAAATTAGGCAAAAATAAAAACCGTGAGAACATAAAAACTCGTACGCTTACGATGTTGAAGTGTAGCAGGAACGCGTAAGTTAAACAAACACACTATCGTGATGCAAGAACGACGATTAAGGGCGTCCGTAATACCGTCGGATAGCTGCGGACTTAGACGTCGTCTTCTTCGAGTTCCGCAAGAGCAAATGCACCTATTAAATTCAGAGCACGGGTCTTTTACTTTAGTCCGCCGTCTATCGCAAAGGATTTCGTCGGTCGTTATCACCTTACTTCATCCTCGTGTAGTTTGTGCGAGGTCTTGTCCGACAAAGTTAGTTGCGAGAGTTTTGTTTTGTATATCGAAGACTGGAGGACGTTTTTCGGCTAACAATAAGGGGTTTAATTATTAATTGTTGCGTCGTTCAATACTTATTTTTGTGTTGATCAATACAACAATGTGTTTGTAGAAGCGCTATTTTGATATAATATACAATATATAAAATCGAATTACAAGATTTTCTTAAAATGTAGCAATGAAATTATAATTTTCCTATGAATATAGGTGGTACATACATATATGTAAATACAACCAATGCACGACAACTGTACCATTATCGGCTTGTTGACGCTTGCAACCACTTAATTGATGTCCGTTATCATGATTTATCTTCGACATTGATGTAGTGTCATACTGGGTAACATTCCAGTAGAATCGACACATAGGATAATTTTTTGTATTCAATATTTCTGAATGTAATATTTGTTGTTTTGGTTGTCGTATTCAGTTTTCCAAGTTCTGATACTGAAATTGAAACTACATACAACTTAACTTAATAAATTAACGATGAAATAATAAAAATATTAAAATTGAACCTGACAATATATGTATGTATGTAGATCCATTAGATATGTATAATGATTCAGTATACATATATAATTGTTTCATTATTAATGAAACAAAATTTGTATTATTCAAAATATAAAATTTTTACATTTTACTAATTTTTACCTCTCCTGTGTGCCCTCTGTGTTACAAGTGCTAAATTTACTTTATCCTCATCCTTACAGATTTCTGTTTAAAATGCATTAAAATGATAATCATCACAGTTTTCTTTTTAATAATACTTGTTTATGAATAATTTAATAGATGTCACTGATTAAAAATGGTGGAACTAGTGGAAACCAAGTGGAAACAATGAAAGTAACACATTTAATTAACAGCGCCATCAGTTAAACACTAGCATAAACATTGGTGTAGTCATTTTGCCCACATTTTGCCGTTTTAATCAAACTGGAATTACTCTTTTCATATTTCTTTTTTCGTCTTTTAGCAAAAATCTTTAAATATTTAAGTATTTAAAATACAGATCGTTAAGGGGTTTTAGGTTATGAGAACTTCTATTTCACACAGTTTCACATATTTGCACGTAACGTAACATAGAATTAATATACATTGCATATACATTGTATACATTATGTAGGTGGTAATACTATCGTTGTTTTTGTTATCATTTTTTTATCTTAAAAAATATTCAAAAGAATGAATTGTTCTCCAGCTGTGTGATTAATATGTGAGTTCCGTTTAATACTGTGTAATTATGGTTACTGCCAAGCCAACGATTAATATAAATGAACCATCAATAAAAATATATAAAGTAATAGTTGTTGGGGATTCTAACGTTGGAAAAACCTCCTTAACATATCGATTCTGTGAACGACAATTTTTAGAAGCACCTGAAGCAACAATAGGTGTAGATTTTCGAGAAAGAGTACTAACTATCGATGGTCAAGATATAAAAGTAAGTAATTGGAATCTTTGATAATAAGAATTTTTAATATATCGATATCTCCAGCTACAATTATGGGATACGGCTGGGCAGGAACGTTTCCGAAAATCTATGGTACAACATTATTACCGAAATGTACATGCAGTCATTTTTGTCTACGATGTATCTAATGCTGCCTCTTTTGATTCGTTGAAGCAATGGATAGGGGAGGTTGATAAACATAGCTTCAATGATATTCCCAGGATATTAGTTGGAAATAAATGCGATGTTAGGAATGCTGTTAATACAAATGTAGCTCAAAAATTTGCTGATATGCATAATATGCCTGTACGTCTAATATTTGTTTAATGATATTATAAGAGCATTAATCTTTTTAATCGTTTTATAGCTGTTTGAAACTTCTGCAAGGTTAGACTCGCAATGCGATAATGTTGAAGCTATATTCCTTACTTTAGCCCATAAGTTGAAAAATCAGAAACCGATGATTCCAAGACCGATTGCTAGTATTTCAATTTCTTCCAGTGATAATCAAACAACACAAACTGGATGTTGTTAAAACAGTATTTAATGTAATTAATTTTGTTTGTTTTTGTATATGAATATATATTTTCGATATTGATGTTGGAGAAATATTTTTTTATTATATAAATTGGATGTAAGTACAGAAATGTATTATGAAATATGTACATACCTACTATAAGTAGATGTCCGTATAAACGTATACTGTTAATACGACTGTTTAAATTACCCGCCATTTAAAATAGTATTAATTTTTACCACATTGAAGTCGACAGCGTGTGTGTTTATATTTGTTTTTTTATAAACGATGGCGCTAGTTTCGCTATGGAATTCCAGCTTACAGCGACAGCAGTTTTGATGTGTATTTTGATCGGTGGATGTATCAAAATGGCGTAAATATCTGTTTCAAAGTTCTTAAATGCTTGGGTGTGGTCCGTTTTACTGATTCGTAACATTAATATCGCCGATAAAAACAATACTGCACATTAAAAACTCGCGTGTGTACCATATCAATCGCCAGCATCAATTTGAAATTTCATAGGTTATACCCAGACATAACATACAAAACCGTCAAGTAATCTGTTGCCAGCAGCATTATTGAGCAAATAGAGCAAAAATGCTCATTTTACGGATTTATACGCACGATAGTCCAAGTATTAATTCTAATTGAACATAATGTCACGCTTGGCGGATTATTTCGTTATTGTTGGTTATGATCATGAAAAAGAACGTAAGTTTCCCTTCTTGTTAAGTGATGAATATACATAAATTTTATTTTAAAGGTAGCGGAATAAGTAGTGGAATAATATTGCAAAGATTCCCAGAAAAAGATTGGAGTGATACACCTTTTATCGAAGGAATAGAATGGGTATGCATAACAAAATTAACTACATTAAAATGTGGGTAATATAAATTGTTACTTTGATAGTTTTGTCAACCGCAAGGATGGGCCCTATCCACAGAAAGGCAGGAACCACGATTTTTTGTTTCCGTTCTTACAGATATCGACGCAAATAGACATTATTGTGCTTGCTTATGTTTTAATGAGACAGTGTCTATAACACCAAGTAAGCCTGTTGACGAGGTATTCGTATCAGAATCTGCTGAATTTATTGTTTTGAAATATTTTGTTTTTAAGGAGGAAGATAATGTTGAAAGTGACACTCCATTAGTTAGACCTTTACCAGCAATTTCTCACCATAGTATAATGTATGCTCCAAAATGTTTAGTTTTAGTATCAAGATTGGATTATATTGAAACATTTCGGGTTAGATATCTTATTTCTTTTTGTGTTTATTGATTATTGTATAAACAGTTTTTTTCTTCTTTGTAGAATTGTCTTGGTATCATCTACACAGTTTATATCGAAAATGTTGGTGTACCATTAGAAACCCTTGTAGGAAATATCTTAGGATGTATACAAGTGCCGCCTCCTGGCGGTCCCCAAGTAAGATTTAGCATTGGCGCTGGTGATAGACAGGCCTTACAACCACCGATCAGTCCATCGCTGCCAGTGACCCATACTTCGGTGAATCTACTCTTTCATCAGCTGGGTATCAGGAATGTTCTAGTGTTATTTTGTGCCATAATGACGGAGCATAAGATACTGTTCCATTCGAAGAGTTACAATCGACTGACGGAAGCTTGCCGGGCTCTAACAGCTTTGATGTATCCTTTTAGGTATACTCACGTCTATATACCGTTATTACCAGCTGCTTTAGTCGAAGTCTTATCCACGCCGACACCTTTCATTATGGGAGTTCATTCGTCGTTGAAATCTGAAGTAGCTGAATTGGTAATGTTTTCCGTTCTTGCTTTTGCTTGAGATTTAATTAATGGCAATGATTTATTTTATATTTCTTTAGATGGATGTGATAATAGCTGATTTAGACGGTGGCTCAATAATCGTCCCGGACGGAGTCTCCTTACCACTTCTACCGGAACCTCTCCTAACAAATACTCAGGAAGCTCTAAGTCTGATCCTCCAACCCGAATTAAATTTCGCCGACCACGCTTTTCCCCCGTTGGCGGTGCGCGCCCCTCAATCCGTGATGTTAGACAAAGAAATCCGATCAGTATTCATGCGTACCTTCTCGCAACTACTTCAAGGCTATCGCAGTTGTCTGACTTTGATCCGAATCCATCCGAAACCGGTGATAACTTTCCATAAAGCGGCTTTCCTGGGAGAGCGCAACCTCACCGACTGCGATTTCACCACTAGAGTATTGGATAGCATGTTCTTTACAAGTTTTGTCGCGGAAAGGGGATCTCCCTGGCGTCCTTGCGATGTTTGGGACGAATTGTATAGTAATCTCAGCGAATTGTTGAAGGGCGAAGGACAGGATGCGCGTTTATTATTGACGCATATACAGGATTTAGCACAACAATTGTACACCAACGAGAATCCGAATCCGCAATCGTACGCGCAAAAGATTCCCGTACCCCCC
>SMLS01070640.1:0-17561 GCA_004785975.1 Popillia japonica | reverse complement strand
TGACGTCGTACATAGAAACAGATTTCCTGCAAAAATTAAAAACTGCCGTGTTCTTAGATGGCCTATGACACGGACTGAACATGGGAACCATACCGTGCCAAATAACAGGCCGGCTATTACAGAACATACTAACGGCCTACCCCAAAAGCTACTTTTGGCTCTTCTTTTGTTCAACCTATACATATATGAGACATCGACATTTCACCTTAATAATGAAATGGCCTCCGCACAAGTGGAAGTACAACTAGCAGATACTACCTTGAATCATAATATATACCCTAAGTCAAAAACACCTGTAGATCACCGCTACAAAGATAGCAACCCGAAATAATATAATCCAGAAATAATGCTGAACCTCTAGGGGCGCAACTGCAACAGCGCTACATACATACCTCATGCTTTGCCCTTGTATTCGCGGTTGCAGACCATTGTGGCTCCAGGATCAATAGCTGCCATACCAGGCTCGTTGATAAGTAACTGAATAACACAATGAGGCTAATCTTGTGGCTGCACTACTGGAACTCACAAGCAAACAAAATACTGCAACTATAATATTCCGAGAACCCATTTGAAGCTAATACAATTTGGCACTTGACAGGGTGGGCAACGGGCTTAAAAGCTGCGCAAACTCACTATACAGATGGAGTCGGAATGCGACTGCGGAGTACCAAGACACACCATTCAGCATATCCACGATATCCACGATGAATCCCTTCACGATTATACACGGAACTTGAATTTATGGAGGTATCTGCATCGGAGTTGCAATAAATAACGAACCTTGACATCGAAATATGATGCGAAATGATGTTCTAGAATTTAGAAGTTCTATTTGTATATGTATATACCTATTTTTACATTGCATGTAATGCCGTACACTAAATAAAATAAATCTCTTACTCGCTTGTTGACAACAAATTGTCACCATTTGATTTGATAAACACCAATTTGTTGCAAGTATGTACATTGTCCTTGAAAAAACAAAAGTAAATCATAGTAAATAATAGTCTTTTCAAAAAGGCAGTTATTGATAGTTTGTGTATGTTAGACATAACAACTAACTAACAATAACTAATTTATTCGAATGCCCGATTTTGATGGTTGCAAACTATTAGCAAATACAATGTAATGCTATTAGTAACTGCTTGCTTGAACAGACCTATAGTTGTATAACCATTTGATTTCAGAAGTGATTTGGCCGTGCACAGAGACAAATTGTGCCAGTGAGCTGCAACATTTCAAGAAAGCTAAAGGAGCTTATTCTTAAACAAAACAGAGGCTCTTTTATCACGCATCCTACGCAACAGAGGACTTTATGGCCAATAATAGTTAGTCTAGTATACTAGTTTCGATACCACGGTAAAACTTGATTGTCTAGTGCGTTAGTTTTTTTTTGAAAAGGAACAGTTATTGAAAATGAGCGGAATGAAAAATGTTACGTTTTCAGTAAATGTAAACAGCTTAATTTTTTTACCAGAAAGTGATGACATTTTCTCCAAGTACTAGTTTCAGCTTATAGCTGCAGGATTCCCTTTCTCTTTCTGTCAGGTTTGGACTCGGCTTGTCTCGCTTACACATGCTGCGTCTTTTGGTGCCATTTTTTATCGTTTATTTCGTTTATCTAATCGGACTTGATCTGTTGTGTCTAGAGTTTGTCATATGAATTCTTGGGTATTTGTTCACTCCTTGTTTGCTCAGCCGTTTCTCTATTTTCAGTGACGCAGCTTATGTGACTGGAAACTGTGACGTTTTCCGCGGCATCTTTGCTAAGATCGTCTTGAATTTGCTTTCTAACATGTCTCCAGCTTGTTCTGTAGGAACTCGATAGAATCGCGATGTTGTAGTGGGTCTTATAGCGTACAAGCGTTTCCCCGTGGCAAAACGTGATTGTGTGCTGTGTGTTTTTTAAAAATGGGACAGATATCTAAAGTAAACGGAATGAAAAACGTGAACAAAGTGTTTAAACCAATGGTTTAAACGCACCATCAAGAGTCAGACTAATCCTCGGTGTATGAAACTAGCAGTCGCTAAAAATCCTCACTTGTTAGGTGTATAATTTATTCCGGAATTTCTGGTCCACCATGCGTTAAAATGCTAATATTCTCCCAAAAATCCGATGAAATAGCAGTTTTACTACTTGTGGGATCGAAACATACACTTCTTCTCTTACTTTGCCTACACTTTTGTCAACTTTGTGACGTGAGCACTTTGGCAATAACCCTTGCTTGTCTTATAACGATCTCTCGTAGATGCTTACATTTTTTGAATAAATAGGTTATCTCGAAGTCACTTCAATAATTACTAACACTGACGGTTTGTTTTTTTTTATAAACTATTTACATCGTAAAATCTAGTTATTTACTCGTTACCAGCATCGAGCATAAACTATTCTAAGTAGATAAATAAATGATATGGTACTCGGTTAAGTTAATCTTTTACATTGCACCAGTAACCTTGTACAGAAAAATTGATTGGATTCCATCACTTTGGACCGCATTTAAGATATATCAATCATCATTCCAAACACAAGATCATACATTACGTTAGAAAGATCTATTATAGTAAACAGTAATACTACGGCAAATATTAAAACTGTATTTTAAGTGGATTAATTATATATAAAACAAAAAATTACAGTCAAATCATTTGCAATTACCTGAAACGTAAAAATGTTTCCTATATTTTCTTTCTATGTATGCAAGGAATATTTTCACCAACACTCTGCAGAAATAGAAAGTTCATCTGTGTTACTATGTCAACAACGGGGCACGTAAAACAACAAAACAGGTTAATCAAACTGCACTGCACGAATCGCATATAATTGAAGATTTTAATCAACAATAATTACACATCACCTTAGCATCATGCCGAAATGTATGACAGCGACGATGTATGTGATTTATATGGTGTAAAGCGAGTACGTACTGAAATGATCTTGATATTGCTATTGTACAAATATTTTATTGAAATATGCTATGCATCGGAGAATGCATCTCTCCAAATGAAAATTGTTGGTGGCTTCGATTGTCATCCTCGTTCAGTGCCATATTTAGTAAGTAGTCACACAGTTAATTTTCTGAAAGAATAACACACATTAAATAATAATTATTTGCGTTTCAACTAAATATTTGTATATTTTTTATTCAAAATAGCTATAAGCTACTTACAGAAATTAAGAAAGGATCATGTCCTAGGAAAACGAACAACAAATTATTATTTAAGAAAAAGAAAAGACTGACACTTTTGGTGACAGTGATGACAGTTTTAAGCATCTAATCGAGCGTATTGGTTATAAATTTTAGGGCATAAATAATACCTCGCAATTAATGGAATTGAGATAAAATGTATGCTACAGTCCTGTGGTTCTTCGATTTCCAAATTATATGTTCTCCAGCAAATAGAAAGCAGTACCTACATAGTGTATCTACGATCAATCTCCGTTAAACATTCTGCTTTCAACATTTCTTCCTTCTGTCTAAAGTTTTTCGACTAACTGTTCTTGGAAAAATGTTCATATTTGTGATATTTTCCACGTTTTTGCTTGGAATTTGTGTTTTCTTTACGATTATTTTAATAAAGTAGCCTTTCACATTGGCCCTTTGTTTTCAAAATTTTTGCTTAGTGTATACCATTTACTATAGATTTTATTCATTTCGAGCTATTTTTTTTTTCGTAGGAATTAGGTGTTTTTGTTTTTTTCATCACAGAAACTTTGAATATTAAAGTACAACGGCATATTATTACCTAATGATCTGGTAATTTATAATTTACTATTTGAGATCATGTTCGTAGTTAATCGCTTTTTTTCTTTTCGAATAATTTGTGGTAGTCTTGAAGAGGACTGTTTGATGAGAAACAGGACAAAAATTTTGTGTAGTAATGTTCGCAATTACTACCACGAGCTCCGGATGCACGCTTTTGTGCGACGGCAAAACTTGTCATAAACTGAGCCGCTGTGACAACACAGTCTCGAAGTGCCTCGACGTCTAAAATTTCCAGTCGACGGTCATAAGCAAAGTTTTTCATGTATACTAACAGGAAAAAGTCCAACAGGTTCAAATTAGGATTTCGTGCGGGCCACAAAATCGTTCCTTCTCGGCCTATCCAATGTGCAAATGCCCGATTTAAATATTCCCATACAAGTCGGGCAACATGTGGAGGTGCCCCATCGTGCATGAACTACATTTGCCGTCGTACATGTAGTGGTATGTCATTCAAAAAATAGGGTAACGTCTTTTGCAGAAAATTTAGATGATCTACCGCATTTAATTTTTCGGGAAGTACCCGTGGCCCAAATACATAAATGATTGCCCAATATTCCGACCCATACATTTATTGATGTCCTATGTTGGGATGAACTCCGATGGATATCTTGTGGGTTTTTATTGGCCCAGTGATAAATATTATGCGTACCTAATTCAGCACATCATTTTTTGTGAAGCAGTATTCATCGGTAAACAGGATCACGGATCGAAGATTTAGAAGACGTGTTTCTGTTTGGCGAAGCCATTCACAACAGGTAACCCGTCGAGAAAAATCATTGTCTGATAGACGTTGGATTTTCTGTACGTAATACGGGTACAGTAAAAGATTTTATCCTGTTTCTCCGTAGATTAAAATTATGTCCATGTACCTACTCAGTATTCATATAACTTGCCATAATGTACACCTAAAGCTGGGTATCCATTTGTTGCATACTCGTGTATCGTATCACCGTTACGTATCAGTGTAGACAGGGAAGCGTATCACCGTTGTGTATCAAAATATGATACAAAGATACGGAACGGACTTGATCGCTCAATTGGCGGTTTTTCTCCGTCACATCAAAAGAATGATACAGCGCACTATGTGGACGGCTACTTTACTAGCGCGTTGCCAGCAAACTACTTCCACTATAAACCTCTCCATTTGATATAAATTTGACATTCAGAAGCGCGGTGATTTGCGTTTCTCTTTTTTTAACATGAAATAAATAAAAATATATGAAGCTGCTGCAATACATGACACGAATACATTGCTGCAGTCAACGAAACGATGGACTGTACTGTATCATACACGCCGTATCCTCAATTTTAATATGCAACACAGTAAAGATACGAAGAAAAGTGAGCTATCGTTTCATCGAACTGTATCATTAACTGATACGTAACGCTGATACGATACATGGATATGCAACAAATGGATACCCACCTTAAGACAACGAATGCCTCTGAATGTCTCAACGTTCTGCCTGTGTTGCCCATTCATTTATGCGTCGCGCTCGAACAACAGGGCCGGACTGAGATTGAAAAATATTATTGTCTAGTTACTATGTGGACATAAAGTATTCATTTTTTGGAATTTAGGTTTCCATGCCATTAGCTTTAACCTCTTTTATTTTCATAGACTATTCAATAAACTTTCTGTAGACTAACGTATTGCAAGAACAGCGGTAAGTTGCTTAGCTGCTATATTGCCCGCTTTCTATGAGAGATATCACAAAAATATTAAGATAAATACTTAACTGTTTTAGTAATAAGTACTAAACGGTGATGATAATAGTTTGACATAAATATGAGGAGTGGGGGTTTTTGTCAGTAAACGACAAATAAGAGAGAACTATTAAAACAGTTAAATATGTATCTTAGCTTTTTTACCGATATCTCATCTCTACGTATACATCTTAATACGACGTCAATGATTTCTCCTTTATTTATTTGTCGTAAAACAAAGATATCTGTTTCAAGTTTTTTACCAGCAATTCATAATTGGGCTTGAATGCAGTTTGGTGATCATATTAATGTGTGCTTGAATTTTAAAAGGCGTCAGTTGAAACAGAGGGAAACATGAGATTCTGTGGAGGCAGTCTTCTTCATTCATACTGGGTATTGACCGCGGCCCACTGCTGTAGTGATAAATTTACTGGTTATAAAGTTTATACAGGACTGAATGAATTGACATTCCAAGGACACATAGGCATGCAATCAGCCGCAGTTAAGAGAATGGTCGTGAATAGTAATTTTTCGACAAATCCATGGGGTAGTGATATTTGTTTATTGGAGGTAAGTAGGTCTTATCCAGGGGCGGCGTTAGGCGGTAAGCGAAGTAAGCGGCACAGGGGGGCGCATCGTGTAAAGGGCGCTGCAGCAAGGTCGGGTACCTAAATGTTACTGTAAACTGTACTAAAAATATGTATTTGACTCAAATACATATGTACGTATTTTATTGATATTTCTAACGTCGTTTTTAGTAAACTTCTACTAAACGCTTATGCAAAAAAACACAGATACTAACAGTAATTGTTTGTTATTTAAAATAGTATTTTTTGCTTTTTATAGTTTGTGCAGGTGCGTAGAATGAAAATTTGTGCGTCCAGACCACGTGTGTTTCTTTCAAATTTGAAATTTCGGGGTTTTCGGGCAAGATGTGCGCACCACCTCCGAACCTCCTGGTAGAACTAAATATAGTACTGTTGAACACTAGATCACTATCACCCACAGGCCACCAAACACTTGGATAAATGCCGACCCGTTTCGACAGCAATGCTGTCATTATCAAGGCGATAATAAAACTCTAAAACTCTCTAATATTTGTATAGTATCTCTTGTTGCCAAGTCATTGTAAACTTTATATTAAAACAATTATAATCAAACATCAAAAGAGGATTTGATATGAAACATGAGCCAATTTATAGCGATATTTCCACCAAAAACTCTTTTTGTTGCTCTTATCATTAAGAAATCCATCAATAATTACGATTAACTATAAGAGGTGACATGGTAAGGGTGTGCAATATAGAGGATACAAAAATCAATAAAAATGCAAATCATGTGCCATCACGGGTGTTTTCGGGCTACAGTGACAAGAAGAGCAACATTTCAATAGTTGAATGTAGGCTTTCACGACCGCTATCAATTTCGCTGAAACATCAAGTACCTACAGAAGTAAACAGGCACGGCAAAATTCTCTACTAATATTTTAATGTTTATATTTATTTTTAATTTTTTAATAAAAGCGCAATAATATGTTAAATTTCCTATTTTATTTTTACTTTAGACATTTTAATGAGTATATTTTATTATGTATTAATACCTAGCTATATGTGTGTATATTGAAAATTAAAATTACTTAACCAACATTTTAGTTTTTATTTTGTTATGACTGTATAGCTTAGAAAGGGAGAGGCCCAATGCTAGGCATTTGCAGGGAGCGCCAAAGGCACTATCGCCGTCACTGGTCTTATCGTCAAAATTATCATAACTAAGGAAATCTTTAAATGTAAACTCTAACTAATGTTTATCAGGCACTAATACATTCATTGTTATATTTATTACTTATTCCCGGGAAAGTAGCTATGATTGCGATTGAAATTCTGCGGATACCTGCGTCCCTTATTTTTCGGAAAACTCGGTCTAGAGATTTGCTTGCGACAATTTTGTGGTCATTGCCGAGAAAATGGTCTGCTAACTCTGTGTATGATGGGGAATGTGTTCTAATGTACTGTTGATGTTATTTTTTATTTTATTTTATTTCTGGAGTTGTAATAATTTGAGCTGCTTTGACATACTTTATTATTTATTGATACTGTAGAGTTGAAATTGCTCGATACACTAAGGAGTGTGTTACTGATTGTTTTAGTGCTAGGTGATCATGTGACTTGGCCTGAACCTATAAAACTGGGTGTCCTATACACAGAACGTATATTAGTACTCATTAGTGAATATAGATGCGTTCAAATGAATCGAATTCCCGATTTGACGAAACAGTTTTTCTTATCTTGAGGCTATCTATGGTGATGTTATGCCCTGTATGTAACATTCCGTTTCAGTTCAATTTTCAGTCTCAAAGGAAATTTAATCAAACGGTTGACCAAAAAATTAAACTCTGCCATTTTGTGTTGAAAGCCGTGACTAGAGTCAAACATGATAAAGCGGCTTGTGGTGGTTTCTTTCCTATATACCTACATCTATTTCTATGCTATGGTTGTTTCTAATGAGTAAAGTGTCTAACAATGGCATACAAGTGTTCAGTTGGGAACTTACTGTTAAGCTCGTTTATAAACAGGAACATCTGAGCGTTATGGCTAATCCACTAGTCTTTTATTGCTGAGTTATTCATGAGCAATTCTGAAATTATAGTGAAAAAAGATCTAAGTATTTCCCGAGGCTATCGATTAGATATGTTAATGATATTTTCACCACTTTGAATACCCGAAAATATGACATTAATTCATTTTTAAACGAACCTAGCAGTAACTCCCCCAGGATAGAAACATGTAGATGTTATATAGAAAAGAAACTAGCACAAACGGCTTCATCATATCCGACAATAGTCGCAGCTTTCAACACAAAATCCTAGCTTTTAATTTTTTGATCAACCGTTTGGTTAAATATCCCTTGATCAGACATAGAGTCAAGCTTGAATTGAAACGGATCATTGATATTGCTAAGTAACTACATCGCTAAGTACAACGGCTTCTCACCTAATGTAATTTACAAAAAGAACAAAAAACTAGATATAAGGAACACGTCAGAAACTTTAGACTCACCAAACATGTTTGTAAAACTTTCTACCCCGCATCTAGAAGCTTATCAAACGTTTTTAAAACTTAACATTATAATGTTGACATCTTTCAATACATTAAAAAACCTTTTATGAAAGACAGCAAACGGCTAGGTTCTGGAATTTATGGAATTAATTGTAACGAATGTGAAAAGTACATTGGGCAGACCAAACGATATATTAGCACCAGATTCAAGGAACATATGGCACATAGATATACATAAAGCATCTGAAAAATCTAGTGTCACCCAACATATGTTGATTACGATACATACACAAAACTGTTTCGTCAAATCGGGAACTTGATTCATTTGAAAGCATCTACAATCAAAAATAAACATGAACTATTAAAATCTCATTCAGAACCAATACCAAAGTCAGACTTATACAGATTATTGACGAAATTGTTATTCGTTTGTATTGACTTATTCATTGTGCATGAAGCATAAAATTTGGATGTGTAAATACTGACGATGACCTCTTAGTTGTTGAAATATGTATCTAGTGCTAATACTGTCAGTGTCAGTGTTAGTGTGGTGTTGGAGAACATTTTCAAGGAGATTTTTATTGTTTTAAAATATTTTCAACAAAATCTGGAAAAATTAATATTGTAAAATCCTTTAAACTGTGAAGTATCAAACTACTGCAACATGAAGTAACCAGTGATAGATACTAATAACTGTTATAACAAAATTTATACAGGATGTTCAGAAATTTGCTACCAATTTAAACATTTTTAAGTATCAAAAAATCGCTTAATTAACGTTATTTGGTAGTTAGTTCACCAAAAAATACTACATCGATCACGATTCAACTGTGGTATCTATCTTTATTAGTGTTTATGTTATTTATTGTCGTAGTTTACTATGCAGGGAACAGTTGTTATAAAGATTATATTTATTGCTTTTAATTTACACTGAAGGATCACTGAATAATTGGTTTTTATGTTTCGCCAATAACAAAAATCATGGATTACGTTATAAATTATATGATGCAGATATGAGAAACAGTTCTTATTTAGAAATAATATAAAACACTAATGTTTGCCAGCAACGATTCGACATACTTCGATATCGATAAATATATAAGTCCAAGTAAACCCTCGGAATGGCTTCCTAACTCTCCGACCCAAACTTCATAATTAGATTTTTGTTTGAAAATCTGGGATTTTGCAAAAGCAAAATTTATTAATAAAATAGAAACATTTTCTAGAAATTTTAATTAAAATTAGTTTTTTCTATTTGTTTTGAAAATGCTTTTATTTTTGGTTTTTATTTTCTCGCTGGTTTGTTAATTTGTGTTTATATTTGTCCGGATTTATTTATTGTTGTTTACCTTAAAAGTACATCTTCTTCTATGTATGTATGTATATAACAGGGGACAGATTTTTTGTTAATAATATTTTTCATTAAATACTTTGTTCTTGATTCAATCCTGTAACATTTGCAAGAAATATGTAAAAAATAAATTACTTTTAGGGAATACTATAATTAATAGTCGGCTAAACCTAAATTGGTATTCAATTTTTAAACTTTCTGTATAAATGTTATTACAAGTTGTGATACTTCTTTTTGATGATACATTGAAAAGATTATACCATTCCAAATAACAATTTTGCTATTTACTTCTACATAACAAACATTAAAGTTTCTGAAATATACAAACAGTAGATTTTGTAAATCTTCTAACTCACGGATTTTGTAAGACTCATATATAATTGCTTTAACGAAATTTTATCAATTTGACAGAAAAGGCAAAATCATATTTTTGGATTCGCTCGAAAGAAATTATTGCTTTGTTCTAAATATTGCATTTACATTTTTTGGTTTTAATCTAATCTTACCTAGTGCCAGATTATATTTTATTTCTTCTATGATATACTTCTTTATCTTCTTCAGCTGGAAACGCCTTTGAAAGAAAATAAGCACACTAAGATTATCCATTTAGCAACGCCATCCATCTACCAGCAACTGATGGAATCGAGCAGATGTAATGTCAGTCTTGCGATGGGATTTGGTTATCGCAGTACAGTATATGAAAACTATACTTCAGAGCCAGAAGATGATAATAGACTTTTGCAGTGTGCATTTCAGAGAATCATGAGTGATAATTACTGTAAAACAGGGGAATCTTTGATAGACCACAATACTATGTTATGCACTCATGGAACTCCAATAGCATCTGTAGATACTTGCCATGTAAGTGATTTCTTAAAGTATTTACTGTTTATTTATTCATTCTAATTTCATAGTTCATTGATTCTACGCTAAAGGTATGACATTTAGTGACATTTAAATACGTAATCTAAAAAATATTAAATAAATACTTGCTATATGAAGATGAAAACAATGTGTTTTGTGGATCCGTAGTTTAAGAAATTTTCCGAACATCCGATATTATTATGTAAAGATTATAATACTATAATCTGATCGAGCACAGTCTTTTACATAATTAGGTACCTGAAATTTTGAATCTATATCGCTATTATTTTTCTAGAAATGCAGTTGTTTGTAAACACCCGTAGTCGCAGCTGCATTTTGTTCTACAAAAATTCTACTAATTCAAAAAATGGTTAGTTCTAGGAACAAGATTTTTTAGATTAAGTAGTCTTAGAACTGTTTTGACATTAAACATCAATAAGAATAATGAGATAGTTTTAATAGTAATACTCTTTTGATGTAAGCAGAAATTTGAAAAATCGGAAAACGACTTGCTTTAATTATTTTCTATAGAAACTTCTCTACAGGCTGTCATTCACTTGCAAGATCAACGTGAAAAAAGACGAAACGTGTGTTCCAGCGTTTTTGTAAAAAAGAATGAATACTAAGCTTCAAGTGACTTTTACCACAGAAATATTATTTTCTCTAGAAACTTTGGAATCTTCTTCCAAAAAATCTGTTTAGACGTATAAAATTTAAAATAAACAACCACTCCAAATTCAATTTTTTTTCTAGTGGTTAGGCTGTAATCCGAAATCTATGCGTGGGTTTTTTATTGTGGTCACAATACATACATATATCCAGAAATATATTCGGCATCGGGTATAATGACAATAATCGCAATAGTATACAAGTGTAAAAACCAAGTGAAGATACAGAATAAATATAAATAACAGTAACAATAAGTAAATAAAGTAATGGAAGTCTTAAGCGACAGTTTAGACAAGTAGCATTATTAATGCCTAAATTAAAGTTTTAGCAAGAATAGGCAATTGTGAATAAAACTAATAAAAATATTGCTTTTTCAAAAGTTAACAATTTTTCTATAAATTCAAAACATTATACAGCAAACACTTTTCACGACCATTGTTCACTGCGGCTATTGTCGCATAGAAAAGTTCTCACTGGACTATTATGTTGCACAAAGAATATTTTGACTAAGTTCAAATGGGACGTTTTTGATCAGTCCCCTTATAGCCTGAACTTTGCTTCCAGTGATTTCCACCGGACGAAGAGTTTGAAAACGCACAGGACAGGTTGGCAGGCGGCAGATTTTTATGCAAAGAGTATTTAAAAAACTGTCAACAAATATGACAAATGCTTGAATTTGTTTAGAGATTTTGTCGAAAAATAAAGAAAAGTTGTAGATTTAAGATGTATATACATATACATACATATCGTATATAACAAGTTAAAGTTTTTGTATCTCAATCGAAGGTTACTTAGTGGATTCCCCTCCTATGTAGGTTCTGGAATAAATTGATTTTTTATTCGAATAGTGTTTGAATTAACTTAAAAAGTTGAAAAATGTCTGGAAAATATGTAGATAATAATGCATATTGTATAGAATTGCAGTACCGGCAACATGCCATAAAAGGGGGCCATAAATCAAACCTATTCCCCAACTTCCAAAAATTGGTAATTTACATGAATCATATTCGAAGTTCTTGCATATGTATCTATTTGCACTAAATTGGAACAATTGTAAACCTGTTAGCATAAAGATTGTTGCTTGTTTTTTTGCCGAACAAATACCTCGCGGGAAACCAGTGAGTACTGAAAAACTTGCATCCGTTATAACTTTACCCGGGGAAGGCTATTTAGAGCGGGTAATTGCACAAAAATTAAAAATAGCCATATCGACAGTGCGTGACACTGCATAATGTGATTGAGAGGTATCACCGCACATGCATCTATCAAGACCGTGAACGGCCAGCCCCAATCTAGACAAATATCGAAAATTGAAGATAGGCAGATTGCGTTAATTAGTAGAAGAAATCGTCGCTTAACAGCACCTAAAATTGCAGACAGGTGTAACAGATACCGGTTGCGGAAAGTATCCATCCGTTAGTACTGTTCAGCGACGCCTAAAAATGGCTAACTTACATCAACGAATAACCACGCGGAAACTTCTTTTGCGACGAAGTAATAAGCAAAAATGCTTACAATGAGCGAAAGCGCATAAAAAGTGGACAGTGGAAGATTTTAAATAGGTTTTATGAAGTGATGAATCCAATTTTGAAATTTTCGGTAATAGTTGGTATTTGGCAGAAAATCAGCTGGCGAAAGAATGTTGCCCGAATGTTTGATACCAACGGTGAAATGTGGAGGTGCCCAGTGTTAGTTTGGGGGTATTTTTTATATGCAGAAACTGGCGATTTAGTAAAAATTGATGGAATTATGAAAAAAGAAGAATACAGGCACATACTGGTACACAAAGCGGTGTCGCCAGGATTGCGCTTAATGCGTCGTGGGTTTTAATTTATGCACGATAACGACTCTAAGCACACTTTTAAGGTGAACAAGGAATATCTAAAATTACAAGAAAATCCTCGAAACTTAAGTGTTATGATTTAGCCACCTCAGTCACCAGATATTAATCCCATAAAATTTCTATGATATGAGCTTGTAAGTACCCAACATCGAAAACCGAAATGTGGAATTATTTTCCCATTGAGTGGAATAATATTCAGCCAAAAACACTCGAAAATCTATTTGTAATTATTGGCACAAAATGTGGGTTTTCTTATCAGCGCAAAGTTTAACTATTTTTAGTTCATAGGTAACGTTTACATTTTAGTAAATTTGTTTATATATGCACTGCTAGTCTGTAATCTGGAATAAATTCAGTAAAGCGAAGACAGTCTGTTTTCGGGAAATATGCTCGGATACGTCGATTAGTAAAGTTAAGTAAATTGGATAGTTATTCGTCTGAGAAAATTTTATACAGCATGTCCCAAATTTGAGATCTGACATCATCGACAATCGTTTTAGTGGCAGCCCTAATTTTTTATAGCTCTTCTTAAAGGGTATATCAATTTACACATGCGTAATAATTTTCAAGCTTTTTTTTTCCTTGTCATTAAAAAGATATTTAACAATAACTAATTCGAAAAATGAAAAAATCTAATTCACCTCAATTGTATTTCTTCTACAATAAATGTTCAAAACGTCCATGTACTTCCTGACAATACCCTAAACGAAATTGAAACACATTTTGAACATTTCTAATTACTTTAGCGGAAATTAGCCTACATTTATTCGTTCTTTCAACACCTCAATATTTTCCGGTTTGGTTTTAAAAACTTTGCCTTTCAAGTACTCCCATAAGAAATAGTCCATTGGTGTTAAATTCGGAGACCTGAATAGCTATTCAAACGGTCCTCTTCTACCAATCCATCTGCTGGAAACACATCACCTACATACTCACGGACAGGTCTTGCAAAAATGAGGAGAAACCAAATATTTCTATTCTGGACACCTGCTTATTATGCTCCTGCACGTTTTTTCTATTTTTATTGAACTCAAAATACTTTTATTATTTACAATTGATTAAATTATGAAATCTTATCATCGAATCTTGAAAAATAACAAATAAACAACAATATATACCGATGTAATAGTGTTTTTTTAACAACTAATTTTTTTTCTTCGACATTTCAAGCTATGAATAAGATATCGAGATACCGTTTTCACTAACCTATTTAGGTATCATTTAGAGAATTTTGCAATTCTCTGTTATTATATCAATTGATGATTGATGGAACAAAAAATCCAACGAGACCAAGTTTGTTAAAATCCGTTCAGCCGATTCGGAGTTACAGCTGTTTATTTAAAAAAACATCAAATTACCTCTTTATTTTAATAGATACGTCAAAAAATGTTAAACAAAAATTGCTCGACTAAAACTCAGCTTTAAAAGGCACATATTTTTTAGTAACAGTTACTATGTGGATTTCAGTGAAAAATCACTTTACAAATTTAAAATGACGGTTACGCCCTCTGACGGCCATCTTGGAAATCTGAAAATATTTTCCACGGTCTTTTGTCCACTTTAGTACTAGCCTTTTTTCCGCAAGTCTCTCGGACGAATAGTTTACGAGATACAGAACGTTGCATTCTTAGCTGGCCACCCTGTACAGTAGTTACACACATTTATTATTATGCATTTACGTACTGATATGAAAAGCATTTTAAACTTCTCAGATCTTTTCGTTGTAGTTAATTGTTTTGTAATAGTATTAATTCGTTTGTGACATTACTGTTATTATTGTGTGCACGTAATTCTACTCTAGGTATATTTGAAATATTGCAGGGTGATTCTGGAGGTCCATTAATATGTCAGGGATTTCAAGTTGGCATAGTTGCAGCTGGAATCGGATGTGGACTTGGTTATCGTAGTTATTTCACCAAAGTTGCTCCATTTTATTATAGTTTTATTACAAAACACATACCATTCACGCAAGAAAAGAACTTAGCTACGAATCAATCCCATTTTATTACCTGTATCCAGTGTATTATTCTATATGTAATGCACATTATTATATACATTGTAATAATAAAATCCATATAAGGAATAATCAGTTCTGAAGTATTTTATTATTTTCATTAATAATTACGCTTTACATCACTATTTTTTTGGGGTATACACAAGTAGTAAATTTTGCATATTACATTGTCAATAGTTATTTCAGAATTATTTCTGACCGAAGTGATAAATGAATACGTAGATCTTCTTTTTGTGGATATCCATCAAATGGCAAATGTATTTACATAGATTGGATAGGCATAAAAGGAAAACCAAATTAATAAGAGAAAAACGCCCGTTGCTAATTTAAAGTAGCAGCCTGACAGAAAAACAACAATAGAATATTTTGCAAATGTATTATTCAAAATAAAATTATCAACGACTCTATTTCGAATCAATTCTTTCCAGTATGAGCTTCCGTAGCGCAGCGATCTTTTCTCAAACAATAGTTCAGTCAGTGTAACAAATTTTCCAACATCTTTATTAAACAAATTGCCTAAGGCAAATGCTTGTATATCCGCAAGGTCAAATACTAAATACAGTAAATTATCGTCAGCATAATAATGACCTTAACTGTATTATACATACATATATGTTTAAATAGTTAATATAAATTATATGCGAGAGTGGATCTAGTACTTATTCTTGCCACACACCAAATCCAATCTTTCACGTGCATATATGATTTTTGCTCTTCCAAATAGAAACCAATTACTTTCTACTTCTCAAATAACTGCTTCATTTACGACCTATATAACGATGGATATGAAAGATGAAGTAATAATTTATAATCGATTATATTGAACGTTTAAGGGCAGTCAATATGTTAACTCAGATTTTACTTCACCATATTTTGGAAAAGTCTAATGCTTCAGCTTTGAGCTAAGGTATTTCTTAGCAAAGTAAGATGCAACCAAGTGTGGACTTTCTGGTATCCGGATTATCGTTAAGAGTAAATAAATATAATCCATTATTTCTGTTTAGCGATTGGAATAGTAAATGTATACGTCTTTCTACCCCAGGTTCGTATTTATTGCCTTTCAATTTCGTAACTGGTTGTCACGTATATGGTAGATATTTTTTGCGTTAATATTATTAATAAAAATGTCAATTTATAGTAAGTGTGAAATTTACAATATTTTTATTTCTATTTTTCAGGCTAAATCTGCATAAACTGGATAATTGGAATTGCGAAACTAATCAGGTCTCATCTCAGGGGTTTTTTTAGAACTATATTTTCCACATGTAATATACACATACAAAATAATTACACTACCTATATTTAATGTTGCTATGTACTTATTACAATTTTACATTTGTTTATGATCCGCCTGATTTTTGCAAGGTGTGTGAAAGCATTATGTACAAATACACGCGGATTTATGGAAAAGCGTTTAATTATCACCAACTTATGATGCTTTACTCAGTATATGTATATCGGAGGTTGTGGATAGCCAAGGCCAAGTTGATGTGGAGTACCGCGACTTTTAAAAAGCTTTCGACCAAACGGATCATTATTTTTTGTTAAATAAACTTTTGAGAATTGGATTTTATTCATCTCTTACTAAGTTGATTGGATCATATTTACTACGTAGGAGAGAGTATAATGAGAGTATTGGAATACTAAATCAAGACCTTCTGTTTCCTCTTCCGCTGCGATATTGTAATAAGCTCTCAATTAGTTTTCGTTACGTTCTGGGCAGTCATTGATTTGTAAACGCATATCTATGCTTAAATTGTGATATAACCTATGATACTGATAAATGAAATGTCTTTGAAAGTGACACAAATAATTGACATTTATTACGGTGTATAGACCTGGACTGGAACCGCTGCTTCTAGATGAATCTTCTCACCAATGTTCTCCAGCACCACACTAACACTGACTATTAACACGACATACAGATCGTTGTATCGCAAGTGCCGTCAAAATATTATATCGATAGTTGAACGGTATGTCTTAGTTCAGTCCATATGCCGCGCCGGCGCCGATACATGTTGCAGAGAATACGTATGAATATTTGTATATTTGCAGTCTCCAGTTAGGCATTGTAGAAGATAGTTGTCTTATATATTCTAACGCTTTACGATATTTTATTACATTTTCATTTTTTTATAATTCTTGTTGAAACAATATTCTTTTCATTTGCATTTTCTTATTATATCCTAATCTGTTAATTGTCTCATTCTTCAAGCATTTTTGCTAAACATATTCGGTTGGTTAAGGTTTTGTCGTCGTTTCTATTAGGTTTTCTGCAGAGTTTAGTGTAAGA
>SMLS01070635.1:0-16655 GCA_004785975.1 Popillia japonica | reverse complement strand
CATCCCTCACCTACCAGAACGCTTTAGCCTCTAGTGTGGTTTACACGTCGAGTTACCGGAACCTTCTACTACACCCCGAATACCTCTGTTGCTTCTGAAGAATCAACTTACATTAGTGGTGAAACGTCGATTTTTTTATTGTATATCTTGTGCATTTTATTTTTATTTGTACTGTATATATTTTACTAACCATAACACGGTCAACACCCGGAAATCCTTCATAATAGAGACTCGGGTCGTGGAAGCCTTCGATATCATTATATACAGATTCCTGGAGTAATAAAAACCATAGGTATATAATTTATTTATTAATTTTTCCTATTAATGAAGCACTAAGAAAATTATAACTACTGAACGTTTTCTTGAAATATAGTTAAGATAGATGAAAAGGCTACAATAGAATATCCTCCTCCTTCCTTCCCTCACCCTTCATTTGCTAAAACTTAATAGTAATTCAAACAATCAAACTTTATTTACTCGCCCTTAACTCTCACTTAAATATCGAAACAGAAAGAGCTGTCTAGCAGGAAGTTTTCCTTTTGCTTCCTCTAATGTAATTGCAGATAATGGCAACTGACACCGTCCTGGCAAACATCAGCTTGCCCGCGACGATTAACTGCAAGTTGCTGTACCGTGACGGGAGTAATAAAAATCCACATGCAGGAGCTTTGTGCGGCTTATATGCATCCAGTCCATTAATGCTATTTAGTGGCGCACGAAACTAACGAGCCGCGTTATTAGTCACGGAGATGTGAGGAAGAACAATAGCGAGATCCCAAATCGATGCCGCACTAGATATTTTAATTAAACATATATTATGAAATAGCGCGAGTGTGCTTTTCCGATAAGTTACTTTAATCTGTTTACGATCAATATCGTTAGTAATTAAACCGCTGCGTTTAGAAACTAATACTGAGCTCTAATAGGTTATATTGCAAGTATGTACATACATACACACAGTTTCTGACTAACGAGCGATTATCATTAAGATATCGGTAGGATAAACCTTCAACGAATTTTGCTATTTTAGCTATTAAAGAAACGCAATATCATTGATCGTCGCTGTTAAGGGCACATACCGGTCGTTTTGAGTCATAGGATATTTAAAGCGGCGAGGAGGTGAACGGAGCAACGTCTTCTTAGCGAATTTTTATACCCCTTACCTCTTCCCGACTTTATTTATCCTATTTCTCAAAACGACCGGTATATGGAGAAACCTATTTTATTACGATTATTCTGGCTATTAGAGTAAATATTCTAAATACTTTGCTAGGTGTAAGATGTTGTTAAAATGGACAATATCAAGAAATCTCTGGAACAGTTTTCTGTGGGGCTTTGTGTAACTCAAACGTGTCTCAACATCCATACATTTACATATGTATATCGTCTCTGGCAGCTGGTTCAATAGATATTCTTCTGTATGCGCTTATTACGCTGTTATACATTAGTCTCTGGATCCTTTTTACAAGATTTTTGCGGTTTATTGCGCTGGACCACACTGGTACCATATTCAGTAACGTGTAAAAAGTTACAACGCTCGACATGGCTCTCTTTCTGGAGACACTGGATTCTTTAAAGTAAAGTATTACATAATTTCAACCAAACCATAGATGTATTCTTTTTAATTTTCTCTATATTTGAAACTAACTATAACGTTATAATCAATTGTTCCTTGCAGTTGTAACTTGAATTTCTTTAGTCTTTTCCGATAATAGAAGTAGCTTCGCTCTATTCTTCTACTTCACAAGTCTTAAGAAAACGGTGTTTGTAATGTTCATTAAAGTGTGTCACTCCTTTACTGGCACAAGCATAGCATCATCAGACGCGTTTATATCTAATAACCAGGAAGTGCAGCTTTTCCACAAGATCTGTAGTATAGTGAAATACACATCTACATTACACAACTACTTACATATGTAATGACAAACTGTTTAGAGGGTTATCACTAAATCAAACTTAATTTACAATTGAATTGTAGCAGTAACACTGTTATTGTAAGTACCAAGTTTCTGTTGGAACCCAAAATATTGTTTTATATCCTGTTATCATACAGAAATACTTTCTTGAACGATATACTCAATGTAACGTATTTTAGTATTGTCTTTAGCTCAGCAACACAATACAGACTTAGCGCATAATAAAAACAAAACACTTGCTTTTACCGTATAAACGTTCGAGATAAAAACGGGAGAACATCGCAAAAACAATAAGGATAATAACGGTAAACGTAGAGTGTGAGGTAGACGCGACGGTACGAATTTCTCTTCGTTTCATTACATCCCATTTGTGTGTTCAGTTCGCGGCGGAAAAGGCAAAAGATAAAATGCTAAAAGCCATCAGCAGCAAAACGAAAATAATGCGCCCCAGTTAATTTCACTTCCGCCGCAATTCAATGGCAAACAAAATCGCAATTATTTCACATTAAAGCCTCGGCGCAAGAGATACCTCGTAACCGGTAATATAAAAGCCTAAGATATATGAGGAGAATAAGTTTAAATTGCGGTTTAAGCTCATTTTTATTTCAAATGTAAACGCGCAATTTGCTTGCCTTTGTTACTGATTTATTAAAGCGTTTCTGTTTCTTTCATGGGACTCCGTGTAAATAGTATATTTTTTACTCTTATACATGAGTGAACGTTAAAAACTACCACTCCAAATGAACAGAGATAAAACAAATGAGAAGTTTTAAGAACCTTTTGAAAATCCATGCAATGACCATCACTCTTGTGAATCTTCATCAGCATAGCAATGGAATAAATATTATATAAACTTCAACTCTGTATCTCCGCGCTGAAAAGCTTTACTATTGTGAAGCATTTGGAAAAAACAGCAAAAGATGTATAAATTTTAAGTATGGTTATCTTTATTGGTCATGGAACTTGTTGTATTTGTCAAGTATTATTGTTGCATTTTTATTTCATGAGGTAATCTCATCGATTATAATAATATTAATAATAATTTTTTCCTAGAAATTACAACACCTCCCATCTATACATGGAGTAACAGGCGATAACATATAACCTTTCTAAAAGTAAGCGAACAGCCTTAGTAGTTACGCATATGAACTATGTATATAACACCTTATGTGGATAAGTGGTAAGAAATAGTAAGGAGTGGATTAAGCATTCAAATCGGCAATAATATTACTCTGAGATTCTTGAAAATTGTACTGCTTTTACTGTTTTTCTATTGCTTTGTTCACAATCGAAGATGAGTAAGAGTTTATTGAAAAATGATATAAAATTGTAGTAGCTATTAGTTTGTACTACAAACAATATGTTGTCGAATACTATAAAAGTACAAAAGTTATTACCTACTATGCAGAACAAATACCAGAGGTTCCAATCGCCTTTATAGATGGAAAAACGCATTAGAACAAGTATTATGCTAAATTGAAACCTATGATGCACGATATGAACCTGCATAGGTTACCAATCGAAAATCGGATATAACTTGCTCTGTTGATTTTAAAGCATCAGAAAAATAATGTTACACCTCAAGAAGATATACAGAAAAGTTCCAGCATTGCACATGACAACCTATAATCACCTATAAAAAGTAATGGTATGAACAACATACACATAGATTTAATACAAAAAATGGTACAGCCCCTGTCATATTACTTCTACACTAATTCCATGATCTCCTAGACTTACATTAGAAGTACTTGGTGTTCTAAATCTAGCTTAAATATAAATAAATGTTGCTATGTTTCATATATTAGAAAAGTAAGTCCAATTATATCGGGGCATGCAATACACGATACATATTTGCAGTGAAAGACCTTGGATGGACCTTAGTGTAGTACGGGGTATTTCAAGTTCTTGAGATGCTCTTGAGGTCGATGTTGAAGGTTGAGCTGTAAAGTGCTCACGTACTCGTTCTATGGTTTCCGATATCCGGATGGTGTTTTGACGTTCTCTAACAGTTGATCTTTCGTCTGCCGTAGATGCTGTTGCTTCAAACTTCACTACAATTCTAAGATATTGTCGGATTAGTAGACATGGAAACACGATAACGAATACTTTGTTACTTTTCTAAATTTATCTCTTTTGTCTTACCTTTTTATAGTGTTTTCCGTTGGTGCGTTATTTCTCCCGAATAGAGTACGCAAGTGTCTTGCCGTAGCTGCAAAAGACTCCCATTTCTATAATAATATTGAACTAATTCCACACGCACTTCCGTTGGATACGACGCCATCTTGAAAAAATGTCAAAGCAAATTTTTCATAGACTTTTTGTAAACCGCACTAGACCCTCTAGTGTCAAAAATATATATTATATTAATTTCTATTTGGATAAGGGAATAGCGCGAATTTTAAAACCGCAACATTAAATGGCCAACCCGTTACAGTACCTTCTATGGCCGGGTTAATAATATATTAATATAGAAATTATCACGGGAGAAGTACCGACGCCATTTACTACAAGACCTTCTAGGAGAGATAATTAGCCTATAAACTTTAAAAGCAGGAAATAAAGGTATTTGAAATTATAAATGTTGAGGGCGTATATCTACACTTTCCTACTACTGATACAGAAGATTCAGTAATTCAATTTGCATTTTAATGGAACAATTCATACCAGCAAATGTATTGTCAAAACCACAAATTAGAAAGCACATTGAACTTCCCTACGTTATGCGATAGACATCTTTACTTATTACAGAAAACTAGGCACTATTGTATATCGTACAACATTGTTAGTGTTACAGCAAAAAGGCAATATTCCCGTTTCTAAGTTCCCTTACTTAAATATTCCATGAGATTATTCAACATATAAATTATGTGTTAATTAACTTAGTATCTGGAGAACACTTTTTATGATGGTCTAGTATATAAATTTGGTGATGTATTACGTATTTTACATTGTGATGATAGAGAACATCGTGTATTAACACGCGGATCAAAAGAAGAGGAAGCAAGATGAGGTATTATGACGTGGTTATGTAAATTATGGGATAGTGTGTAATTAATTAGACCTCCGGTAGGTGGATATCGACCACGCGCGATCTTAATGCCTCTGGCAACCGCAACAAAAGCACCGCAAGTGGGAGATCTATCCTTATACAGCCCTACGCTATCTTATATACATTCCGCGGTATCTTACTTACTTCGATTCCCTTGGGTGTAGTTATGATTCTTAACGAGAGGTCCGCTCATTTTGCACATTTATATTTCATTTTAAACGGTTAAGTTGGGAACAGGAACAACACAGACGGCCAAGGTGCTCTTCCACATCGCATATTAAAGTTTTATTTAATTATTTTAATTGCAAAGTTCGTTGTACTTTTCTTTTAGCAAACAGAATGGTTTTGCTAGAACTACTATTTGTTCTGGAAACAGTCACCACTGCCGTTTACAATAATGACGCCGCGGTATCTAAATAATGTAGCAAAGTAAATTGCGCCGGGTAATATCAGCACTCGTTTCATCTTATTCTTGCTTTTGATAATGCTGCTGTAAATAGTCATGGCGTATGTTATTTGTCTGCTTATCTTTACTATATTTTTGTTTTTATAGGATCCGTTTTTTAGTACATTTACTCGGGTAGCGTCATATCTACATACATGTTTAAGTATTCCCAACGAAATTATCATTTAATTGAATATACGGATTGTTTTACTTATGTTAAATATGTATACGGAACATTTTGAGAAATTAAAATTTCTTTTAGTACACTCAAGATGTATAACTTTATTCGAAATTTTAACCAAACAATAGATTCGCAGAAGAGCAAACGGAAAAATCTTGAAACACAACATCCTCTGCTACTCTTTTCCTAACGCGTAAATCTTGAAAGTTTTATAGTTTTCCCTTTTAGGCTAGGAATTCACCGAAACTGGATTAAGAAATAAATACAAATAAACCATTAAGAGCTACTCAGACAAGTCTTTCTATCGTACTTTATTTTTGCTACAATCTAGCTGTGTCTTCGCAGCTTGTGTTGAGGAAGAGGAATGCCTTGCTGAAAATATAAATCAAGGGTGCAAACACTGGTTTTATTCTTAGATCAGAAAAGCAATTTGTTACAGTCGAGCTGAACTTGAGAAGCAAATAAGTAGATCGCATACTCGGCCAACAAAAACATTTTCTAGTCTTTTGAGATAGATCTAAATAAGTAGAATTCTGATCTTAGGTAAAACCATATAAAACAACTGTGGTAAAAAATATTGTTGTTTATTAAATGGAATCACTGCAACTTATTGAGGATGGTAACTTGGCTACTTGTCAAAAACGCGATTGCAATTGTTAGCTAAATTGTCCGCGGGTTTCTACTTGTTCCTAGAATCCAGAAACTAATATCCGTTTAGATATTACTTAGTGATTGGGCAGAGAAAATCTTGAATTTCTGCAAAATCATTGTATCGGATATCGTGTCTGAGGTTTAATTGAACAGGTCAATTTTCTAGCACTAGTCAGTCACTAGTAAAGAGAGCTACAACGATCCTTAATATGACCGTTTGGCTAAATTACTATACGTTTAAAACTTTAACCAGCTCTTCCAAAAAAACATTGAATAGACTGAGGCTAATTAAAACTTCTTATTATTGTCCAAACTTGTACAAGTTTGATAATGACAGTTATATTGTCGAAACTGCAGTCACTGATTATGTTTTAATTTGTGTGCAAATATAGGTGAATTTTTTTACAAAGTAATCCAGAGTATTATTTAATTTACTCATTCATTCAATTATCATGAATTTTCACAAAGTAACAGCCGATAGTATTACATTTTTGAAGCTTCTTATTATGTTACTAATACCAGTTGAATCATATTCTCTCAACAACATACGGTAATCATTCTGAAGCGTTCAGATGCAAAGGCGTTAAGACGTTATTCCATCGAATTGACAGTAATAGAACATATCGTGCTTTGCCTTCATTTTGGTTTGCTACATTTGACACCTGAAGGTTCGTGATTGCTATTTCGATGACGTCATTTACAATCATTTATTACATAGGTACATCATGTTCTCTACTCTGAATATGGCATCGTCTGAATGGTTTTTATTATTATTTATTAACTATGTATTTCTATTAAAATGCTGCGTTGTAAATGAAATTGTCATGGGAAAAGATGATCTGATGTATCATTTTCTTTTCAGATTTTTCTCAATGACTACTACTAAAGAATTTGTGACATACCATTCCCGTTCACCAGTACCATGTTCTTTATTTCTTCAAAGCAATGGTTATGACGCCTATTACAACCACATCATAAATAAACAATTACTTTCTTGGTAACCTTAAGTGGTTGGAAAGATACCAAATATATAAACCAGTAAAGAATTAAGGAAATATTTTTAGGGTACTAGCAAAAAAATACATTTATAATAAAACCAATAAAATTAGTTATTCTACATGTAACTACAGTACATATACGTTTCGTACTTTATTTACATAATCCTATTCCCAATAATCTATACACGTGAATGTTTTAATAAATAGTGGCAATAATACCCAAATATCAAATTAACGCAAATTGTAGCGCTCGTAAATTTAATTTTAACATCAACAAAAATTAGTTGTCCATGTGTATATTTATTTTACCGTTTTCATTGTACAATGTACCCTCTTTCAGTTAATGTATCCACCATTAAATATTTTATGCAAATATATAAAATGGATTTACGTAGATTCACGTTTGCTACATCTACCTTTAATTACGGTTGCGTATATTCTGTGCGCTCGTCCAAATAAGTTTTCTCGTCGTGTTGAGTTGCTTCTGTTACGATATTCGATTAACGCCGAGTTCTTCTGGAAATATACAACCCTCCGGAGTTAGGGGATATTCGGTTGCAATGGGACTTGCAACTCTCTTGCTACCAGCTGGAAAGTGAATTGGATAAAATAAACTTAACCGTATATACAAGAACGTGTCTGTATTTGTACATCTACATATACATATGTAAGTACATGCACCGTATTTTATACACGAGTCGAAGAGAAGAGTAACCTAAAAAGTTTCCATATGACAGTTTTTATTTAGACTGAAAGCTTTTCATCATTAAATTCGATTTTGCATACTTTTATAGTTACAAGTTATACGCGAATGTAAATGTATTTCCTATGTATTCCGACTGTATACATCTAAACCAATATGATGAAATATATTTTATGAGATATTGTATCTATTTTTGCGCAGATCTTTGTCGGGTTTTATTAAGTACGGATATTGTACCATTATATACATCGTCAATGGCAGATGTTAAAATATAAATTAAATTAATTCGTAGATAATTTTCTAAGATGCTAAGCTACCATTTGAAGAATTACCTAATGTTTAGAACATGACCAACTTTATCATCCGGTGTGAATTTCGCGCTAGATCTTCAATTACTAATTTTGCTATTACAACATCAATAATGCAAAACCCATTGTTATTCTGAAGATTTGTTGATATACATTGCCAGTAAATATAACAACTATAGTAAATGGTGAAACCAACGAATGCGTTATTACAATTTGCGGATGTTTTATGAATGACTAACGAATTTGTACGTTATTGTATATTTTAAATCTCCTTCAATTATTGTGCTTTGCAATAAATTGCTTTTCGCTTTATTGACTGAAAGTGAAAACACATCTAGATATATCCTATTTACACTCATAAGCAGAATACCATACTACGTATACATTAAGCTATTGGCTAGGTTTTTTTGCCATGTTAGAGCTTGACAAAAAAATACATTGATATAAGGATCATTATTCTTATGATTAGAATTTTAGATTTAAAAAATATCTTAAATTGTCCACTATTTTGTAAACATAATCCTATATATCACTGAATTTCTTTGTCTGTATATAATTCTGTTGATAGACATGGCTAGTTGTTTATTTATTATTTGATACGAGTTAAATGTCAATTTTATTCCACTGACGAAGTTGTAACGAAAACCAAATTATATTGTAAAGGTTTTGGAATAAATTTGATCTTTATTTGAATTAGACTGTTGTAATTGACCTAGAAGTGGAAAAAATATTAATAAAATGAGATAGGTATACCATAGAAGAAATTCTAAAATTGCTCATCCCTAAAATTTTAGTCTAGTGCAATTAGCATTTGCATTTTTGGTTTATTTCCTATAGAGTTATAGTACTTCTTTAATGCACAACTAACTTCATAAACAAACGGGAAAATGTTTTGACTTTAAGTTTTCGTTGAAAATGTTTATTAAAAGAAATAATTAACAATTTGTCAACTTTTTGATGCTCTAAGACTACGCGATCTAAATTATTATTAAATCTATTATTATTAATACGTTAAGAATGATATTGTAGGAGAATTAATTCTCATTCTCAAACAATTCGACTCAAGTGCAATCTTTTCTATAGCATGTCACTAAACTAAAGTGTTTTGCTGCATCCTTACTAGTAACGAGTTAATCTAACTTCTCTGGCATCAACGCATAACCATAAGAGTATGTGAGTTCACGGTAACTTATCGCATTATAAGAAATATTGTTTTACTTAGTTAGTACCCTGTACAACTAAATAGATTACACGTATAAATTATTAAGCACTTACAACTGACAAGTTAGGCACATTGGAGTTATGATGTTCATATTGCTTGAATAGACGTGTCTAAGTGATGGATTGCGGGTCACGCAAATGTATACCAGCAGCTGGTGGGGTTAATAAAATGCAAATCAGGGCCAGATTAAAGATTTTTTTTAAATTTACGATACAATTATAATAAACTAATAACGTTACAGGCGTATTACGCAAACTTTCTCTTGCTGAATTACTCTTTTGTATCCAGTTAAATACACTAAGTAATTGAAAAACTATCTAATGTATTTTAGGTTTACTTATCGTTTATCATTACAGGTGTCTTCTTGATAAATACATATATAACTTTTTCCTAATTTGACACCCGCAATTTACTATCTGACTTTCATTAAATTAACTACGTTCGAAAGTCTTAGGTTAATAATTTTACGTTTGATTAATGGTATCCACCGAGCTATCCATAAATTTATACATAGTAATACAGCAATTAATAAAGATTACTGCATTAAGTATTTAGGCTATTTAATGTGTTTACGGAAGTCAGTTAATGTAACCTCGCGCTGCACAGTCAAGGTATTGTTTCGTTGAACCCACACGTTGATGGTAGTTTTAAGACCATTGTACACTGATTGCTTTTAATATACGGAGACTGTGGCCAATTTCCGACATCAATGAAGTATACGTGTAAAGCAACGACAAAATGATTTATGATTCATCTTACGTATAAAATATTAACGATATATAAATTCATATTTTAAAATTACTAATACACGACTATTGCATTACTGTAAAATCTATCGACGTTGAGTTTCGAACCTTATTGAACTGTATATGCCTTTTACTAAAACAATAATTCAATTTTAATGTTGATGTAGTGCCAATGCTGATAGATTTATTACCGTTAAAAGAGAAATCAATTATATAGATTCCTTTTTTACTTAAAATAACCGATGTATGATGTAGTGATGCGTTCATTTGTTCAGATTTTCCATGAAGTGCTATATGACGCTAAGTGGCTAGGGTATATCAATTATAGAATAGCCCTAGTAAATCGCTGAAAGCTTTATAGTGAATATATTCTACAATTCTTGTATTTTTTTTTCTTCCTTCGCAGCCGCGAATATAGAGACCGATCATCTGGTGCTTTCTGCCCAGATGTGATTAAGTTTCAACCAAGCCGTTTCCGAACATGTTCTGAACCTAGTCGGGAATTATTTTTTTCAGCTTCAGCTCCTCTAACTATCGTCTTGTTTGTAAGCTAATGGCTAAGCCATTCGGGTCTCCAGTTTTCAATGTTTGGGCGGTCTATGTTTTCTAATCATATAAGAAATCAGGAGACCTTGCCTCGATTTGACATCGACTTTGGTGGCTACTCGCTAAAAATAGTCACATTTTATATGCACATGAAACCTAGTACAGGGGGAATCTGTGATACCGCTTTGTCGATACATTTGAATATATCGGCATCGTGTCCTAGCGTGCTAGAGAATGTTTTACACCTGCACTTTTCGCCCTATATCCCTTGCGATTATTGCTGCCTACAACACTATTTACAGGGAGGGATCCTAAATAATAGTCGCAAGTAATCATCAGAACCTTCCTCAACGTATTTGTAATATTGCAGAGCGCAAATTATAACAACAGGTGCAACCTTCATAAAGTATCACCATTAAAGTTCGAGTCCCGCTTCTCACTATACATTCCTCCGATGGATGAAAAAGATGTAATGGAGTTTGGCTAGCCACCTGTCTCTGATATGATTTGCATTAACAATTGGCACCTGCAGGCGTGGATTGAGTACTAAAACTTGAAAACTGGGTGAAGCAGTAAAGCTTTGTTATACGAACTAAAAAATCGCAACACCAATTACTGCTCTCCATATACCATGAAGTATTTCTGTGACGGTCTTCAAATCAGAAAAACTTAGTAGGTCATATCCGCATTCTACAAGAATTAAGAAGGTTGGCAAAACTAACAGGTTTCTAAGCAGTTTGCTGCTAATCTAAGACCACCAAACGTGGAAGTCAAAGATCATGTAGCACTAAAATCTCTAAGGACACATAACCTTGAGCCAAAGTTAACTTGACACTGTCCACTCCCTTTCAAAGATCTAGCAAAAAACACTTACTTTGATGTGGGTTCCAGACCACTGCGAATGTGATTTATTGGACCGGAACCATTCTGTGTTACCAAAGATCACGTACTAACTCATCTCCGCCAAAAAAAAATCACTTTTTCAGCCACTATGCCTAAATTCGTATTGTAGCTCAGTAAAAGATGTCTCAGTATCATGATGGCTTTATTCACAGGCTCTAGTTCTTTCAGGTATCACCTCAATAAGATGAAAAGTGTGGCTAGCGATATAAACGGATTTTTTTTTTCGAACACTTCGCAACAAGGGAACATACTGTGTACGATTCTACGGAGGTAGCCCACCATAGCCATTGCTACCTGGAACGCCACCTTATGTATAACTGAGCATTACTGAGATATTGGTGATAAACTAAAATTGTGAAGACCATAAAGAAAGACTATCTGAATATGTTGAATCTAAATACTCTCCAAAGATATGAAATAACTTACTGCTAAGCGAGGTACCCACGTACAGTCACCATGCAAAATATTTACAAGAAACTTATACTGAGATTAGATTTATGTAGGCCATTGTAAAAT
Source organism: Popillia japonica (assembly GCA_004785975.1). Taxonomy (NCBI): domain Eukaryota; kingdom Metazoa; phylum Arthropoda; class Insecta; order Coleoptera; family Scarabaeidae; genus Popillia; species Popillia japonica. The sequence goes on along the minus strand of SMLS01070635.1, from coordinate 4,468 downwards.
CGTATCAACGAAAACAGATTTTAAATATCATTCATCTGAATATACTTATATTGTATTAAATATCTAATTTCTGCAATGTTAGAACAAACCGAAATGATAATAATGATAATAAGTATCTACAAAATGGTTGTTTTCAATATACATTACAGCAGTATATATGTATGTATACTGTATCACTATGTGGGCATGTATGTATGTATGTATATACTTAAGCACATAAGATTTATAACTAAATATTCTGCTTAAATTTCATTTATTATCGTCTTCATAAAATACGGTTACGCGTCATTATCAGGGTAAAATCTCCGATATATGTATGTATGAATAAGTAACCTACGCGTACTTATGTCTGTAGCATACCTTTCCACCGTTATTTAGGTATGTAAAAAGTTCCACATAAAAATGTATACGTACTTTCCTCGCAGCTAAAAGCTTTCCTAATGGCTTCATATTATTCAACTCATAAAAATACCTCTCTACTACAAAATATAAACACACATAAACTTTCATACTGCTCGGTGATCTAATTTTTCACTTTGGCCGATGCATGCAAACAAGTTACGGAATTTATGTTGCTTTCTTTTTCTTTTTTGTAGAATTTTTCCGTAGACGGACTGCGACGAAAAGATCCTGGTGGATGGATGTTTTTAAAAGGCACGTACTGGTTGCAGTGTAAACTATTGCTAACTTCGTTCCGCTTGAGGAACTCGCGGTGGCAATTTAAGGGAATCTTTACACTTACGACTTTTTTATTTCTCGGCTGACACTCGTACGGTAATATTTTTGGAGGACAAAATTTCTTTTCCATTGCCTCACGTCGTCGCTCTGCCTTCCTCGTAATGAATTTGAATTGTCCCCTTAATTGAGTTTTGTGCAATACGAAAAACTTTTGGCTAAAGAAAAGACAAAAAATGTGATTCAGAGAGTGATACAAGAATATTAAAATATATTTTATATAGATCGCTATTTTTCGTACAGCGACGTCTTTTGATATTAGGAATATTATATGAGTATATACCGGGTGCGCCAATTGTGTGTCGGCGGAATTTAGCATGAAAACTACTAGAGATAGGAAAGTGATATTACTGATTACACAGGGTGTTAGAAATTCGCGCGATTACTATATTTTTTAATAATTATTTTGATAGCCACCTAAAATACCTTTGCAACGATATATGGTTATGTACACTTTCGCCCATTAGTTTTGGCAATATTGTAAATTTTGTCAAAATTTTTACATTTGCAGCTTTTGAGATTTAAAATATTTATTTTGTAAGCGGATGTAGTGTCGAGCGTTATTCTTTTGTTATCAATTTGGGAGCTAACATTTTATACTGTTTCAAAGTGGTGTAACATTAAAATTGCACAGGGTGTTAAATATGTCGCGGCACATTCACCTAATTTCAAACCGTTTTTTTGACTTGTAAATACAAACTATATTTTTCGATATTACCAGCAAATTTCTTGTGAAATTACCTTCATTCTCTATAGCTGGTGTTGCCACAAGTAAGTCAGGCACTAAAAGATCCATAGAGCAAAATGGAGTACACATGTAGACCAGTTTGTAAAGGCGGATAAGATATCTAACATGGTCAGTTTCACTGGGAGACACAATATAGACATTTTCACCAGAGAAAGTACAGAAACCAGCTCCCGTAAGTCGATGCCATAAATCTCTTTTTGTAAATACTTCGAAACCGCTGAATAACACAGGAAACAAGAAACTTCCTCCATTTTGACACTGAAATAATCGTCATCCTTATTTGCGCAAAAGGCAGTTCGAATTGTTTACGTACCTATGGATCTCTGTTCCAGAGGAAATACTAGCTCTATTTTGTGATGATATTGGAGTGGCATTCAAATAGCAAACTACTAGCGAAATATCGCAGCATTAGGTTCAGATAGCGCCTCTAATGATTCAGAATTAATGATATAGTCGATAGATAACGAAAAATGCCAGCAAATAACCATAGCAGGGTCAAAATCTACGAATTTGAGTGCGCTGCTGGGTGCCACTCCTACTGCCGTAAACTTGTTGACAATGGCGCTGTAAATCCCTCGTGATTCATCTAATCGAGGAAAGACTGAAAGGCTCGTGGAACTCTAAATTGAAGAAGATATAGAGCGAATTTTATAAATGCAACGAATAACAACAAAATTAGATTTAGACTGATTATATACATATGTGTAAACATTTCCAAAATAATTTCAGAGAGCGTAGTAGCAAGCCATTAAAGCCATAAAGTATCAAATACCACGGCAATTATAAAAGAAGGAATTAAATTATTGAAATCGGTTTTAGTGTCCGCTATGGCTCTTAATTTTTGTAGCGGCATGGTAGAGAAATGCACAATCCATCACGCTGTCGGAGTACGGAAACCTACATCTTGTCCTTCTGCTTTCAATTTATACCCGTTTATGTTTCAAGCAGTTCTTAGAGCACAGCATGAAAAATTCATTGAAGCCGATGATCGTGTCATTCATTTTCATCAACGGACGATTTGTAAGTCTAACGCTGTACAAACTATATTTAACCGACTTTAAATATTCAGAGCACTTTAAAGAAGTGCTTCGATTAAAAGTTCATGATTCGAATAGCTTCGGGTGCATTCAAATAACCGAAAGTCGTTTCGAAAATTAGTCGTACTCTTACATTGGGTGAATTTCAATTAACTTTTTGCAATGTATGCGGTTACAAGCTAATTTAAATAAAGCGAGAAGTATAAAAAATAGAATTTTACAGTAGGGTTTTTATACACAATACATACCTATTTAATTATATTTTCAACATCATATCAAATTATTTCTTACTTATAGTATTCTTCTTAAAAAAATATTTCAATTTGCCTAAATTTATAATCATCAGAACAACAATAATGTTATTACAATGCTAGTTCTAATTTGCACTTTTATATGTTCCTCTGTAAAAAAGTATATAACTTATATTAAAAGTAATTTAATCTTCATGCTATAAGAAGTGAAACATTATGATCAATTGCTCTTGTCTGTCGATAAGTAATTTGGGACATAAATATCATTATGAACGTTGTAAGAAATAAACAGTGGATGACATACGCTTGGAATACTCTTTTCATGTAAAAAGAAATTAAATAAGAACATAATTAAATGTCTACAAGGTGGGTATATGTATATGGTGAAACAATGAGTCATGAACAATGTATGATATTAGGGCAGTATATTACCGTGCAGCAAACGGAGATACTAGCAATAGAGCATTCGAGAAACAACCTAAGAATCAGCAGTTTCATACAGTACACAGACAGTCTGGTACAGACAGTCTGGTAGAGTCGTCTGCCAAAACACCAGCAGCTTATCAGATATCCTCAACGCTAGCTTGGAACTACCCGAAAAATCTGAGAACTGTGGCAAAACACAACAAAGATACTTTGGTGTGGGTGCCGGGGCATAAAGGCACACCAGACAATGAAATTAGTGTTGTGTCGTTCCGACCGGACTCGGTTCAAAGGAACTATTCCGCACGCGGAACTAAACGGAACGAGTTCGCTGGTTTGGACCGATATCGTTCCGAGTCCGGATCTAATTGAATGATGTCTGTTGGCATTCGATATACGTTCCTAATGCAGCATGTTCGTTTCGTTCCTTTGGAACGATTGGAACAATATTTATTTTGCATTCCGGCAACATCAGCACTACGCACTACATACACACATAGTTCTTTATATTAATTCTAATCAGAACGATATCGATATGTATGTATGAACATACGGCAACGATTGTATGTGTTAATATATGATTTAGTTCCAAAGGAACGAGTCCGACGGACTCGACATTTTCGGCACACATTTTACAGCTGTACTCTTTCAGATAGCACGACATATACGGAAAACACGCTTCCCTTATTAGACGTACTTTTAAATATCCATCAATTATTTATCATTCGAATCATGCATTCCTGCCGCAAACTACCCGAAGTGTCCAACATTTGTCGCGATATGTTCCGTGCAAAATGCAAAATTTATTTACAACATGGAAAAGCTCTTCGCATAGCGTCTGCCAGCTAAGCCGACAATATATTCAACGGTTAAATGTATAATTTATACTATGATTTATGTGCGAAACGGACGCTGGTGGAAATTTGTTAATAGATTAAATGGATGATGTGGTCGGCTTTATGAGCTTATTCTATGTTATGATGCTGAACGACCAATTTATTTAAAACTTCTATTTGCATTTCAGTATTAATGTTGATTGACCCTGGTGCACACGCGTGCATTTATTTGTTCAATATTCGCTAATTCGCATAAATTCCGTGATTGTCTACCCTAGAGCTTTTTTGGTGATCTCTTTATGAAATTATGTTAATACCTTATAGTTTAATAATACGAGGGGTAATGTTACGAAAAAAATTTAAAACCTCTCATTTTAATATTACATATGGATGTATAAACCGGTGCAGTAGTAGTTATAGTTCGCTAAAATTGAACAC